>JABWIB010002605.1:6450-22911 GCA_016617825.1 Platyplectrum ornatum | reverse complement strand
CTCTGCTGACGAATGGCCTTTTGACGAATTTTACAATTCGTCATGACGATGTGTGGGTGAATACAATATTCGTCAGTTAGTGAATGCCATTTTTGTATCCATTGTATTGCAAAATTCGTCACCGCGATATCCCATTGACGATCTGTAAACGTCAATCAAAATGACGAAAAAATACACATTCGTCAATTAGTGAATACACATTTGACGAATTTGTCAGCAATATCGTCAGCCACTGACGAATTCTTAAATTCTTCAGTTAGTGAGTTCCCCCCCTGGTCCATAGTCACTACAGTTAGAAATCATTTTCTGAGCGACAGTTCTTAGATGTGACAATTCTTAGCACTGCAGAGGTTAGACATGTAACATTCTTGAGATTTCTGTGACATTTTGCTTCGGTTGTTGTGGTTGATGACTTCACCAGAAAGTTTCAGTGGAACATTGCCCCCTCCAACTCAAGTCACAGCAAAGGGATTCTTTTCTTACTCTTTACAATGTTTCTGATGGTGACAGTATGCTTATTATTATTCTATATTTATAGTTTGTCGTACCGCTACAATGTCACTATGTTCCTTTAATGTATTATATGTCCTTGTAATTTGTTCAGTTTTGTGATGACTGAAGTCCATAACCAGAACCACAGAATTTTGCAGCAAATTATAATATATATATATATATATATATATATATATATATATATATATATATATGGATATATATGCACCAACATACAGCTGTGGAGCAATGGTGACGCAATGCTGTGATGTCATGACATCACTACGCAGAATGCATGACTAGGAACAGTTGAAGAGAGGCACCATTAGGGAGCCCACAGCCTGTAATAATAATGTGTTGCGGGTTTGGGCCCATTGCAGAGCCTCTATAAAACATTACAAGAATATTAAAAACATGTAATTTAAAACAAAGCCCTGATTTTAGACAACCACAGGTCCCCAGGGGCTCCCGGGCCCTATAAAATCATGGTCCTTGTTCTCTTCTACATTGAGTGTGTCAGTCATGGTCCTTGATTCTCTTCTGGAGTGAGTGAATGTCATGGTCTTTGCTTGTCTTCTGGAGTGAGTGAGTGTCAATCGTTACTTCTCTTCTCTATCGTGCAATAAAGAGGAAGACAATGTCCTAGAATTTGCGGACTTGATTCGTCAGGAGAAAGGAGTAAATCTGTCACAATCATATTCCAGGACTAAGGTAGATTCATATATTTTACTGGTAACTATTCAAATCTGTATTCCTGAGGGGATCAATCTATTTCTAATGTATTATGTCATTTAGGTTTATGTTATTTTTATATAATTTTGTGTATTTGTGGAAGAATTGTGTGGCAACAGTTATGGGTATTTATAGCATGGCATTGTTCATGTTCATATTGTTTGTAAACATTGTTATAAACATTTGAGTGTTCACCTGCCACCATCAATAAATAGGTTAGGATAGCATGACCCACTGGATCCTAAATGTAGTGCTAATTAATTGTTCCAAATATGTCTCTGAGTGTTTGATTGGAGGTATGAGTTATGGGAGGTGATACATCCTTAGTACAATAATCACCCATGGGACTTTTATAACCATTATACATATTAGTGTATTACCCGGTACTTGCTTTCAGATCATCGGGGAATGAAACGTAACCTGGAACATATGAAAATGTGTTTGGCTATCATGTACCTATAGGTACACAACCTGCTGTCCAACTTTGACCCTGGAGCAGGCCATGGTTGTATGATGCCATTGTCGGACCTGGCAAGAGTGAGCATACGCCTTAAATTTTTTCCATTTTCCTCTAAATGATATCTCTCTGGGGTAAACTATAAAAGACCCAAATGTTCAAAAGCAGTTTAGGTCGAATACTCTGCTTTATACGCATTGTTTTCTTCATTGTTTTTGTAATGTGTAAAAAGAAAATATGAAATTATTGTTTAAACACGAAATCTTCACAGTCTATTCAAACAACATCTAAAACAAAAGGAAGTCACTCTATAATATAAACAATTTAGTCTGCCCAAGAGGAAGCTATTATTTTTGGAGCACTTACTTGAAACCAGCAGACATAAACCCAGAAGCAGTGGATGGAAGAGTGTAAATATTTTGATGGCTTGTAGATTCCATATAGATTATACTGTGTGTATGCAACAGAATCAAAATTCATATGCACCCCTCACAATGCAATGGTTTTGCACAGGTCTACACTTTTACCTAAAGAAAGGTCTAATTGCAACTCTGGATCAGCCCTTGGACGCCAAGGAGAAATAAATATTAAGTGTTAATGTGTGTGGTTAACACAAACAAAGCAAGCAATTAACAGACATACAAGCACAATAAGAAGTGATAAACTGAATAATAGATCCCGTGCGAAGGTGGGAAAAAGCTTTTCTTAGCTCTTTCTTCTGCTTTGTGCCCCAGGTCTGTCCAAACTTGGTCCCTGCTTTTTTTTTAGCTCTCTGTTCAGTTGTGTTCCAGGTTTGTACTCCACTTGTTCCCTGCTTTTCTCAGCTCTTTCTTTCACTCTGTGTCCTAGCTCTGTCCTCCACTTGGTCCCTACTTGTCTTAGCTCTCTCTTCCACCCTGTGTCCCCGGTCTTTCCAACACTTGGTTCCTGCTTTTCTCTACTCTTTCTTTCACTCTGTCCTAGCTCTGTCCTCCACATGTCCCCTGCTTTTCTTAGCTCTCTCTTCTGCTCAGTGTCCCAGTTCTGTCCTCTACTTGTTCCCTGCTTTTCTCGTCTCTTTTCTCTGTGTCCTAGCTCTGTCATACACTTGTTCCCTGCTTTTGCTAGCTCTCTCTTCTGCTCTGTGTCCCAGTTCTGTCCTCCACTTGTTATCTGCTTTTCTCTACTTTTTCTTTCACTCTGTGTCCTAGCTCTGTCCTCCACTTGTTCCCTGCTTTACTTAGCTCTCTCTTCCACTCTTTGTCCTAGCTCTGTCATCCACTTGTTCCCTGCTTTACTTAGCTCTTTACTTCTGCTCTGTGTCCTAGCTCTGTCCTCTGTTTGGTTCCTGCTTTTTTCATCTATCTCTTTCACTCTGTGTCCAAGCTTTGTTCTCTGCTCAGTTCCTCAGTTGCTTCTGCCAGCTCTAGCATCTGTTTCCCTTGTCCCTGATCCTGCACATGGTTGGTGATCCTGCTCAGGGTTTTTTGGTCATTTTCACTTAATAAAAATATAGATTCTAATGAAAACATACACAGTCATAAAACATGCAAACATAATGTACAACTGCCGCTGCCTACACACTGACCGAGCTGTAACTTTATTCCATAGTAATCTGAGATGTCAGAACATACGTCTTATATATGGTAATTAATGTCTCTAATTTCAATGGTAATTTTTTGGGGAGAGTTTGATGCGAACATTTGAGATTAGAATGAACAGTCTACTCAATTATCTTTAATTCATCTTTAATTTCCAGACATCTGTAGAATTTTGCAGAGAAGCCCAGAAGTTTCTTTTTTTAAACCTTAATCTGCAACTTTGTAAGTACGCAGCGTATCATTAAATATGACTGGGCTGGGACTGCTTGTTGTTTAGATATACAGCTGCGCTTTCATCTTTCAGAATAATGTACAGTAACATTTTG
Source organism: Platyplectrum ornatum (assembly GCA_016617825.1). Lineage (NCBI taxonomy): Eukaryota > Metazoa > Chordata > Amphibia > Anura > Limnodynastidae > Platyplectrum > Platyplectrum ornatum. Next base: position 19,324 of record JABWIB010002605.1, on the reverse strand, counting down.
CATGTACATATTTCTAAGACTCAATGTATACATATGTAGGAATAAATATGAATAAGTCCTTTAGAATTAACAGATTCTGGTCAAAACTGACCATTCCATAATGTACTACATTTTAACGTTGTAATTATAATTACCAGTTTATTGGACTGGATCGAGATTTAAGACATTGTTGCTGAATCTTCCAAAATATCCAAGAGACTCACAGATTTCTGGCGTTTTTACCAGTATCCTGGGAGAGTCGGCATATCTCGCTTGACGTTGGCTGAAGTCAGCAATTCAATGAAAATCACTGCATTTAGCCCTGATCATTGAGCGATACTTGATGCCACCAAGTCCTGGACACCCACAGTAAAATCAGGCATTTGCCATCTTAGGGTAGAGCTTCAGATCCATGCTGCTGGCTTTTGGTATCTCCCAGGCCGGAGAAATCAAAGGTCGCCAACCCTGATTAAAGAGCTGATATGATTGTATACTCACTGGCAGCTACACTATTGTGTCGCTGTGTGTAAGGTGAAGCCACACGCAAGTGAAAACAGCTAGAATCTTAATTGAAAACCTTCTAATTAAGTAGACAAACCGTCAATTGATAGCTTCAAGACATATGCATCCTTTGTTTTTTCAGAGGGTCATTATAAGGATTTCTATAGCTGCTTCTTTGAAGCATACCTTTTTTATGCCCCACTTAGCATATGTGTCATTATAGTTCTTACAAGATTCTATATATCTAGCTATCCTAAAGATAAAGAGGTGTGCAGCCATGCTCATATTTATCTCATTATTGCATTATCTAAATCTAAAAAGAATGTCATGTTTTTAACAGAATTTCTGTGACCCCCAATCCAATTGATCATATTACTATATACAATGAATATATTTAATATTAATACATATGTAAAAATGATTCTCCTGCTTTCCATACCAACAGTTTCCAAAAAAGTATTGTTGGGGATAATGGGTAATTACAACTGAACTTCTTAATAATATGAAGGAATGGGACAACCCATTGATATTTACCACGGCCATGTGTACCAAGGAGCCCCTTACATACAGGGCACTTTCTTTGGACGATCATATAAAAAGTGTAGAAATGGAGACTGAGGCAAACATACAAGGAGCAGAAATGTGGCCACTTAGAAGGGGATGAAGAGGAGGATGGATACATACATACATACATACATACATACAAACAAACAAACAATACTGTATACTGTTCGTTAAAGGTCAGCTGCCACAGTTTTGTTACCCAGGGGCCCCCACAAACCTTAATCTGACCATGAACTAGACCCATTATAACACTCTTCCAGCATTTGTAGCATGTAATGTCCATCAATATTTTGCAGTTGCATGACACCCTATATAACATGTAGTTAAGAGTATTTTTGGTCAAGCCAAACACTAATGAACACTGACTGCGAGAGATTCCTTCCTCGAGTCTCTAGGGACAAATACCTTTATATCTACATTTTCTACTAAGCGACTTTCAACGACCAGTTGAACAGTAAGAAACAGGAAGTTCCATCACATTCCTTCTACATTTCTTATCTTTCTTTATGTCCCATTTCTTTTTTTCCAAGCTTCTTCTTCTTAACATAACCTTGATTAAATCTACTTTAATTTATTTGTCCACCACCATTTTGAAAGTGGTCACTTACATTCATGGATCAAAAAAAAAATTCTAGTTCTCCCTCCATAATCTGCTCTCAGTCACACAATGGATACATATGGTTTGCTAAAGTGAAAATACTCTGGGGCATTTTAAAGGAGCATGGACTTCACCACAAGAGACATTCAGGTCACAGTCTTCTGAATGGACCCTGGACGAGATTACCCGGTACTGGATAGAGACAGATATACCTTGACACAGGGCATTTGATGACGGTACTAAAACTTGTAAGATAAAACATGGTAGAAGAAAAGAATTAAATCCAAATGTAAATATGGAAATATTCATTGCTGATGCACATGCCACTAGGATACAAACACATAATAGAACATATACAGGGCATCAAGCATGGTCCAGTGAACCAGATCCACAATTAGTAATGTTGGGAGATTTATTCAAACTACTTGCATAACTCTCCTTACTAGAAACAACTGTGCACATATATCCGTACAATTGAAAATCTGTAGGGGAAATGGAGGAGGTGGTTTTGCCTTCATACCTGCTCCTGACCCCCTATCTTCCAGTCTCTCTTCCACCTCCACCTACTCGGGCCACGACCTGCTGTCAGACCTGCCACAAGCAAGTCCATCCCCACCATTAGGGGCAAGGGTGAAGTCCAGTCCTCAGTTAGACTATGCGCCCAGATTAGTAGCTACCTGTACATGGGTGTCTGTATCTGTTGCCTGCCATTGGAATTCTCATCCGCTGTCCAGGGTTGAATACTAACACAGCTCTTTCCAGATGAAATGGACGGAATGAAAAAGCTGAATCCAGCATTGCTGAAATCAGTGATTTCTGCCAGATGTTTTTTTTACTCTTGGCATACATTTTTTAACTAGTTAGTTGAATTCTTCTTACATGTGTCTAACAACTCAATAGAATTCTTCATCCTCATTAAGGAACAGCAAATATATAGTGGAAAAATGAAAGAAAATGTGAACATATGCACGTGTATGTTTTTTAATCAAAGATATCAATGCACTCACATAAAATATGCTTAGAAAATGTATTAAAAGTCATGTTTATAAATGGACGACTTGCACCAGGAGTGCATTCTCCCTTGTACAGATGACAGATGTTCACCCAATCGTGTCCTTATAACATATATCTTTTTAAAAGCTACTTTTCTTCTTTTCACGTTTCACGTTCCTTTGCCTCATTTTTCCCTTTCATAATTAAGCCAAATTATATTGTGTGAATAGAGATAACACACATGGTTGCAAGACAACTTGTAATTTTGTTCTGTCAGTTTCGTGTCAAAACATTGATCTAGCAAAAAAAGCTCTGTAACGCCGTAAAATGAGCAATGATTAACAAGAGATTTAGGGATTTTTATGGCTTTTAATCACATAATATTTTATGGTAGTGACTGTGCATACAATGGTATCATAGCAGGCTTCTGTTTAGTTAGAACTCATTGGATGGGATCCAACTTCCGTTCATCAAGCATCTTACGTGTACCACTTGTGTAAGTAACAATAACATCTGCACTTGCACTTACACTATGGATCTCCTAGCGCACGGAACCAAGTTCTGTACTTTAGAATTAATGTGCTTAGTTTATATGTTCCCCCAACCCACTTAGCATAGTGTAGTTTGGGGGGACTATGCTAAGTGGGTTGGGGGGACAGATCCCCAGCCGTATTGAACATGTACGGCATGGGATATATTGCGCACATCTTCCGCATACTGGATCCTGTCCATTGTGTTCATTTAATATCACACCATTCCACTTTGGATGTCTAGACAAGGCACCAAGTGTCATCACTTAATTTTAAAATTACTAATTTATGTTTTGTGTCTTTATTATTAGTATTATTATTTATTAGGCACTACATAGTTTCCGCAACATCATTCATGGTGAATAGTACAACAGAGCATGAGGTACAGAGTAATGATATACGATGATGGTAATAATAAACATGGAAAACATACATAACATGATGGTACAGAATAATAACAGGGAATGGACAGTGCAGAAGACATTGTGATAAGTAGGAGAAGGTAGTTAGATTAGGTGGTGAAGGGGTAAGCCAGTCTGAAGAATCGGGTTTTGAATGAGCATTTAAAGGCTTGTAGGGTATAGAAGGCATGATAAATCATATAGTAGAAAACCAATTATAAATGTGTCAATGTAAAGAAAACTGTGAATATCTGTAGTGTATACTATAGTTGCTTATTTAGACATAATCCCCATACATTTATCTGTACTGATTCTAGATGAAAATGCTGCTTCAGAAATAACTTTCTCCAGATTTATCATAATAGTCCCGTTTTAAAAAGTTAGAACCTAATAAACACTGAAACACATAATAACAGCATCATACATATCAAAAAACCTCACACAAACAATGTGGCTTTCCAACATTTCAGGTTTAACCTTATGTATGGCTGGGGATCTGTACACAAGTGTGGTCTTTGCATACAATCACATAACAGGAAAGCACAATTAAGGGAAAGGGAAAAGTAGAGATATTGCCAATCGCCACCAATCACATTCTAGCTTTAACATTACTATTACATATTAGAGAATGTCACCTAGAATGTGGTTGCTATGGGTAATATCTCCACTTTTCCACAATGTAGTAAATCTAGCCCGGTGTAGAAATATGTAAGGCTATTGTCTTACTCACAATCCGGCTCTTAGTGCTGTAAAGAACAATGAATAAATCTGTATTTATTTTCACAGTAGGAGAGATGATAAAATATTTGGGTGTAGACACTAGATTAGTATTATTCCTTCACACAATATTATCGAGTATGTTTTTGTGGCTTTTAGTGTGGGTAAAGAGTAAAAGACTACACCCTGATCAGTCATACTAATAACTCATGTTTAAATTGTTGGGAATAAGTGTATATTTGTTTTAAAATATGTTTCTAGTACTCCTAATGTAAAGGGGATGCAGTTGTCAACACTGATACCGCAGACAGCTAGCTCGTGTATAAGTGTTTGACACATTACAATGCACAATAGTTCTATTGGGAATGTGTGCAAAGTCAAATGGTTCTCTTCCCAATTCTGACATGAGCAGCAGCTTCTGACACAGGCTACTTAGTATGGGGACGGGCTGCATTAGGTTAGGTTGTCAGATGAGGAGGGTTAAGGTTAGGCTCATAGAAAGGGAAGGTTAGGATTACGGTTAAGCTGCAAGACATGGATGTTTAGGGTTAGGCACATAGAAAGGGAAAGTTAGGATTAGTCATGCAGAACATGGGGGGTTAAGAATAGGATGATAAAAGTGAAGGTTTAGGGATAGAGGAAAATTCTACCTGTCTAGGTTCATCCTGTTTTTGTGTGCAGAGGTCATATAATTACTCTTTACCATTGCAGTGCTAGGATAAAATGAATTACTATTTAACATATTGTACTGGAACCAATACGTATATAAGAATTTGTCTCTAGACCTAAGTTCCATACTATACAACACCAAAGTAAGGTCCACTTTGTGAAATATGCTCACTTTTAAGACTGAGATTTAAATCCTTATTCAGATTTGAGAACAAAAACAATCAAACCCTGTGGTTTGTGAATACATGAAAGGTTTAGGTGCGATCCATAAGCAAACACAACTGCAGCTCTAAATATCTACTCAAGCATGGCAACTTACATATGAACGCATTACAGGCAAGCACAATGCAGCTACGTTCCCAGATGTGTTCCCTTTCCCTAAGTGCAGGATTCATCACTTTTATATGTAATGAAAACGGTAGGTATTCTTTTTATGCCTCATTGACCATACACATTTATTAAAAAAAGTAATAAAATTAGCTTCAAAATAAAATAAATGAAAATTAGTTTTTTGTAACATCCTAGCACATTAGAAAATGCATTAGATAAAGAAGCATTCCCATACCTTTACCACCTTATTTGGTACAGAGAGTTAAGTGTTAACACAAATATATTATACTGTTTGCGGAAATTGGTTGTCAGGCTTACACATGTGTACACACCTGTTTCTGGATTAAATATATAGTAGTTAACTGATAATACTTAAACTGGCCACATACCACATTCCATCCATTATTGAGATTGGGCTAAAAAATGTCTAAAGCTGGCCATACACCAGAAAGATAATCTTTCCAATCAACAGATAAAAGACCCTCACAGCTGAAATCTGTTACATGTGTACTCACAAAACATGCATTTAATGAGTGCACATCTAACAGATTTCTGCTGTGAGGGTCATTTATCTGTTGATTGGAAAGATTATCTTTCTGGTGTATGGCCAGCTTTAGTATAGAAATTCCCATTGATAATTGGGCCTATGACTCCAAACAAACACTGATCAAAATATATATATATATATATAAAAACATATTCAACAGAGCTGTAGTTGGAACATCCACAGCAATGGAGGAGAAGTGAGTTTGAATGTGCTGATTGACAGGCACCCCATCCAATCTGCTGGACGGGATGGATGCCAATCAGAGCAGCACTTATCTCCTCATTCAGAATTTTTGCGTGGGGCTAATAACGGGTAGTTTCCCTAGGGGGAAATCATCCCATTTATTGGGTTCCCACCACACTAGACTGATAATCACTCTTATACCTTTAACATCAAATTGGTGACTTTATATGCAGTATCTTAAAATACTACAAATACTAATTGATCTAGTATAATTATTTCAAAGGTTTAGCTTAAACTACATTGAGTATTAAAAACTAGTTTGTATATGGAAGTTCAATATTTGTTCTAGAGAGCACATCTTTCTCTCCTGTTAGATGTGTATGTGGACAATTGTATGTGTCAATTATCAGGTAGGAGCCACAAATAAATCTCCACAAATAAATCTTCATCTCCATCCACTAATCCATGAGCTAATGTGACCTTGCATGTGTAACTGAATGTAGGTGCCCATTGTGGTTCCTAAAAGTTTAATTATTTAACTGCAGTTTTACCACTAGTAATCTGTACAATACTTACCTAGTATGTTCATAGTTTCCAGTGCTAGCACCAATATCTGTTTCCATCCCTAAAAGGGGAACACAGCAGTCTATTCATTCTGAAGTGTCCCAGGTTAGGTTTGTGGTCCACAGTAGAAGATGAACCACATGAACTTTAAGTAGTTTACATGAAATCGTGCATCGGCTAGGAGGGTAAAAATGCTTCGTTATTCATAATACCATGGAACACAGGGTGAAGGACATTTCATTTAAAGCATCTCCTTCTGCCCTTTTCACTACTTTTACCTAATTATTTTTCTTGCATAAGTTTTTACATGTTATCTTCACAGCAGAAGAATAAATAGAATGCATGATAATACCATATTCCATTTCTCAATCTTATTTTGACTGTATTTGTGTAAATGACATTTTGTGCAATGTGATATATGTAAATGCATCTTAAGCAGTCACAACTTAAAATAAATTAGATTTGGCACATAAAACAAGGTTGCCAATTTGGCATTTAATGTTGCTTAAAAATCAAAACTAACACTGTTTCTCTGTATTTCGACAACAGATGGCTCCTTCCTTCATTTAGCAACAGATTTTTGGTAGCTATCCAAAAAGAGAGAATCTTCTCTTCATCTTTACAAATGCTGCTGTTTAAATCAACAACCAGCCTGTCTTCTTACAGTATATCTATTATTTGTACAGCATATTTTGTGAGTCCATTTGCACTAATGAGATGGATAGATAGATAGATAGATAGATAGCCAACGAGATAGATAGATAGATAGATAACCAATGAGATAGATAGATAACCAATGAGATAGATAGATAGATAACCAATGAGATAGATAGATAACCAATGAGATAGATAGCTAATGAGATAGATAGCGAGCTAATGAGATAGATAGCAAGCTAATTAGATAGATAGATAGCTACAGTAGATAGCCACGGTAGATAGATATCTAATCAGATTGATAAATAGATAGATAGATTTATAAAACTTTTAACACAGAGAATATTTAATACATAATAAAAAGTGTCTTTAATGCAAAGTATTACTTAAAGTATCTATAATAGCACAAATAATGTATTTTGAAATTGTAGACATTCATTGTACATTTATTATATTGATCATGCGATCACATACACTTTAGTGTAATTCTTCCACCTCATTAAATGTGGTAGAGCAGAAATCTGTATAGTGTTTTATTAATGTGGAATGCAGTTGTTATTGTAGCTAAGCACAGTATCCAAACTCTAATAGAGCTGCTATTGGGGAGAACGTGCTTTAAATGCCATGGGTGGATATCTCCTGTAACTGGAGATACTTCCCAGATTCTTTGTTTTTATTTTTTGTTATTTGCTTTGTTTTGTATTTTTATTGTTATAAGAGCTTCATATTGTGATGATATCTAAATGATTGTTGGGATCACTGAGACAAAACAGTGATTCTTTAAAATCTCATTTTGTTCTCGGTTATTAAAGTGGGGTCTTTTCTCCCGTTGCTCTTGTACTTGGGTTGTGAGGCTTGCTAATGTGTTTTACTATGCGATTTCCGATACTTAATAAAATGTTTTATAACATGAGCACTTAAAACAGGGTCGCCAAATCTCCCGGACTCGCTGATTTCAGCAAATTTTCCCACTATCCCGGGAGTGTCTGCAAATCTTTCGGGATATTGGGAGTGATTTTAATGTAAGTTACTACCACAGCCCTGATCAATACTATGAATGGATGGGGGTTCGTGATGCCACACAAGCCCATTCATACAAATACATAGGTTTTGTCAAACAGTGAGAAGGGTTTAGGGAAATCATGCTGCCTGCTCTTGGTTTCTCCTGGGAGACAACCCTGTTGTCTCTAGATGAATTATTAAGATACTATTTACTCAGGATCTAATAAAGTTGAAGCTGTAGGTTTTGTTCCAAATGACTATATGTAGCAGTTGTGAACATTTACATGGTGCGGGCACTTAGCTCATGTAAAATAAAACTGAGAGCTTAAATCTGGTTGCTATGAGCAACATCCCCACTTTCCAATCTCCCTGCTTAGTAAATTTAAGCCATAAACTTAAAGGCTTTACTCAGCGCAAACAGGTGAAATGATGGTTTGTATTTACACCTAAAGCAAAGACGACTTATATATATTACAATAAGTTACCATGACTTATATATATATATATATATTACAATAAGTTACCATTACACACTTAAGGCTCTTAATAATTAAATTATATTAACCAATTTTATTTCATGATGTTTAATAATTTCTGTGTAAAAATCATACATTTAAAAAAAGAAAATGGAACCAGACTTTCTAAAAATTGTAGTTGTTGAAAAAAGGACTGTATTTTAAGTAAGGGGGAATGGAAAGCTTAAGGTAGACTCCCCATGTACGCATGGTATCCTGAATGCTGCAGATATCCAGTGTCCAGCATACTATGCATGCTTTAAACAACATCTTAAAACCTTATAATGGAAAGACTTTACTCAGCGAAATATTAAAATGAAAACTGTGTGGGTTCAGCACAAAGAATACACTACGTTTCCTTACGATTAGTGATGAAGTTGCAACGTTACACCAATGGCCTCAATTATGGATCTTGAGCCTCATGATCCAAACTTCTGTAAGTGAAGTCATTCTGTCAGTGAGGCAAACTAGTATGTAAAAATAGTACAGTAAGCCCTTATGTATTATCAACGCTCATTTGAAGTATTTTCCTACAACCATACTATTTGCTACCGTATGTGCCTCACCTAATTAAGAGCAGCATTGGTAAATGTACATTGTTCCATCACCCTTCACCAGGCTAATTGCCATCACTTTTATTATAAGTATTAGTTGATTTAAGTATAGCATTCCTAAATATTTTGTTTATGTAGATATACCCTTAGGCAGTGAAGAAAAATACTTATTTGTTCTCTTCCTGGATAATGCAGCAGAGCGTCTTCAGAGTTGTCTTTGTTTTTCCTTTTTAAATGGTTCCTGTAATAACTTGATTATGTTTCCACTTCATCTCAGGCCCTGACCCCTAGCCCCATCTTCAGGGCTTATCATTTCCATGTCCTGTGGTTCCTTCGTTCCTTCTAAACACAACAACTGCTTTATGTGGGTCAGACAAGTTACATATAAGTATTTCCCATCTATACACACACAATCTATATAGACAGTCCTGGATATGCAGTCTGTATGTCTCAATCCAGCATTGGGAATTCCGGACCAAATTCATTGTGATGCAACTGGATACCCAAAACGTTTGGAGTCATTTGCAAGTGCTGGGTCACATTATCCAGATAACGCTTTTTATTCACACCTATTTATCCAGAGGAAATTTGCCTGTGACCCCCATTAGTTTTTAATCAGTGGCAAATGCAGGATTTTTAAAGCAGGGTTTCTAAATGCTTGTAATGCATGTAGGGTAAACCATACCCCCCAACTGTCCTGATTTTAACGGGACAGTCCCGCTTTTGGGGTACTGTCCCGCTGTCCCTCCCTCCTACCAGTTTGTCCTGCTATGGGGACAAACTGGTAGGAAAGTGGGGTTTGTTTTGTTTTGCCGTGATCGCGGCCCAAAAAGGTGGCATGGCTTTGCCGCGGGTGCGCGGGGTTTAGGCGTGTGGGGGAGGGGCTGGGTGGAGGTGCACTATACAAAGTACATAGTGGGTATATTAGGTGTCAGGTAATAGTTATATTATTATATGTGTATGGGTTATATTTGGGTATAAAGTACATAGTATGTCATCTCCAGACCCTTATATACTGAATATGTACTTTTATTGGTCCACCATCCCCAGACTACTAATGTAGACACATTATTGGACACACTAAATAAGTTGGATATTATTAGGTTTCTTAAGCAATATACTATAATATATGGGGTATATTAGGAGTCTGGGAGTGGTACATAATATACTGTATATAGTATGTCATTCATAATATCATACATTATAGAGTGTCATCTCAGACCTCTGATTTATTGTATACACTGTGCATTAATATAACACATGTGTAATACATGAGAGACAGCACATTCTATTGTGCTTATATTATTTCTGCCACTCATCTCATGATAAAAGATAGGTGTCAGAAAACAGTATAAGCACATTAAAGTGTGCCATCTCCAGACTGCTTCTAACACAGCTCTCATGTATTATACAGTATGTGGGTTATATTATGGTATACTATTATATTATATTGACATATACCTTAGTGTCCCATCTCCAAAACCCTAATTTCACCCACACGTAATATATGTGGCGACATCAGTCATAGCACTTGCCTGAACACATGTTCTTCTTGAATAGCCGGACGGTCGGCTGACTGTAGATCGGCAGTACCGCATGTGGCTCACATTATGTCTAATAATGTTTAGGGTGTCTTATATTAAATATAAATATAATTAAATGTAAAATGCATCCTGGGTGAATGTCCCCTTTTAAATGATTTTCTGATCTGATCATAAAACAAATGCTAAACCTTATGCTACATTACTGACAACAAGATCAGTTACATAACCACATCTTGCCACAGGAACTAATATATTTTAGTGGTAAAGCTAACACAGGAGAGAAAATATTATTACAAATCTTTAAAGTTTCACATAAATACACTGTTTTAGCAAGTAATCTCCACTTATAATTACTTATGTACTGCGAGGCAGCACAACTTGGTCATTAGCTTTTTAGTCGACACAGAAAATATCAATGTTTAGATTTCTCCTGTACGCTATATGAATTTTTGTAGAACAGCAGTAGTCGTCTTTAATTAAGTTTGTAGCCTGGCACAAATATCACATAAACTGGTGAGTTCACAATTTTCATATACTGCATGCAGTTAGTAAGAAATAATACTTTACATTGAGAAACAATGCTTCCATCTACCAGATTCTGCCTTGAAATAACTTGAAATAGCTGAATGTTAGGAAACGATGACTAATGAGAGATAACATAGAATCCATATGAAGAGGTTTGTTTCCTTAGATGTATTATTACACATTTTGAAAGTCGTATGCACTGAACTGTAGAAGTTATGACAGAGCTCACTACACTGAGCATCGAGAGTGATTGAGAGAGATACGGGAGAGGTGGTGTGTGGACTCTGTATGAAGACCTGGGCCTAAATTCACTAAGCAGGGAATTTGCTGTGGAATTGAAAAGTGGGGAATTTGCCCATAGCAACCAATCAGATTCGAGTTTACATTCTCCAGCATGTAAAATGAAACTGAGAGCTTGAATCTGATTGGTTGCTATGGGCAACTTCCCCACTTTTCAATTCCCCAGCAAATTCCCTGCTTAGTAAATATACCCCTAACACTCACACTTGTTACTGAGAGAACAGGGAGTAGTTTTAGAACTGTTAACTCCCAAACTTGAACTGTCCCCGCCATCTCGGATCGGACCGCCATCTTGTTGAACTGAATAGCGGTAACTACAGTAGCGGTTCCTATAGTGTCTGAGAGATCGGGGCTAGTATAAGGCAGGGGCTGGCATTGCAGCATACCAACAACAATTATTGTAGAGTTGTTCAGAAAATATTATTTATACAGACAGTTGCATTGACTATGAATAGGAAGTAACCCGCCATAGTGAGTGTACACCTGCATTCATCATAGTGATACTCTCTGTGACATCATTGTGCTTATACAGAAAACATACAAGCTATTCTGTTACTGATACTACCACAGTGGATTTCAGCTACCACCCACCTGATGTTTATATAAATTCATGTATATGCCAGTTACTAAACTGAGAGGCCAACCCCTTCACTAAAGAGTCCGGTGAACTTTTATGTTGCATATAATGTACTGTTCTTTGTAAATATATAGTTTAATTGCAGGAATGGTGCATATAGTTTATACTTGTTCTGATTTCTGTTGTAAGGAAATAATAATTTCCTTAAGATAATTAGTATAGATAAGGAAGAATTTATAAAAGTAGAATATTAGTATAAGTGTACTAAGTGAAACTTGGTCTAGTTTAAAGTTAAGCTCATTTATTTTTGTAATAAAAATATTTGTTGTTGACATTTTTCATTCGTTGGGGGTCTCTGTCCCACCTACCTCACTTAAGGGTGAGAACAGACAGGGCAGAGCGAGTGATAGGGAAGTATACCAGGTAAACACCTCATCTGGACCACCAGTGGTGACCTTCTCATGTATGTGTGTGTGTGTGTGTGTGTGTGTATATATATATATATATATATATATATATATATATATATATACCCTCTCCCAATCTTGCTGCTTTCTCTCCGAAACATAGCTCAAATCTGTCCCTTCATTTCCACTAAAGTTACTAAGCCACATATTCACTCTCTTG
>JABWIB010002604.1:32124-50774 GCA_016617825.1 Platyplectrum ornatum | reverse complement strand
AAGGCATGCCCCTCTCCCTGCGCTCTATTCAGAGCTGCGCTTTTGCGCAGCTCTGAATAGCACGGAGTTTGCGGCCGCCATGTGCGGCCGCAAAAAACTCTGAATCAGGTCCTATGTCTTGTACATTCTCTCAAATTTAGTCCTTGCCCAGTACCTGTCTAACCTTTATGTGTCCTGTGTTCACCAGTACAGGCCCAGTCCATTCTGGTGACCTTGTGTGTCAGACCTGCTCATTGTAGTGTCCACTTATATGTCACAGAGATTCGGATCTTTGTAATATTTCACCAAATTTTATATTCTCCATATTCAAACTTTTAAAGTAAAAATAATAAAAATAATAAAAATTTATTGTTTTTAACCTCCAATAGGTGCAATCAACCCAGATGATCAGAAATAGGCCCACAGATCGCCAGGTATACTATCAGCAGATTACTACACTGTTGGGGAGTGTTTAAAAATACAGGTTAGACTGATGAAAAGTCTTTATCAAGGTGTGGGAGGAGTAGCTGCTCAATACGGTAAATACTTTCTATGATGTTATATCTCTTTGTCGGTTTACATCCACATACTGAATACTAATATACATTTAACCGCATGATACACATGATACATTAGTAACATATATAAAATATCCATAATTATTCAAACATTAAAAACCCAAACTTTTATTTTCTTGGTGCTCTAATCCATGACAGTAAACGGAGCCACTGAGGATAGTTTCCTCTGTGAACACCGTAAGACAGTAGCAAGTGCAATTCCAAAATACTTTTCTCGACATCATCCAAACGATCCATACTTCAACGTTCAAACAATACCGCAATCATAGACAATAAAAACGGTAGGCTGTTGGGTCCTACTTGCCTACTAGTTAATACAGAAAAATTGTGAAAAACTCCTCCACATTTAATAATGATCTTTAGGAAAACGTATTTGATATATGTACCAAATGCTTAGTCCTTGCATAAATAACTAACAAAATATTTTAAAAGCCTCTTGTGATTACTATAATGTGCCGCATATAATGCGTGTCAGTAAGATAAACACAGCATGGGAACGAGAGACAGCACCACCTTACCTGTGTGTCTGTAAGAGATAATGGCCCAAATTCACTAATCAGGAAGTTTGGAGGGAAATTGAAAAGTGGGGATGTTGCCNATAACAACCAATCAGATCGAGCTCATATTTTTCAGTTTGTAAAATGAAACTGAGAGCTCGAATTTGAGCTCTCAGTTTAAAAAGTTTATGACGCACAAGCCTAAGACAGCCAACAAAAACATCCATAAAAAAGACAAATCACCCCATGAGAGAAAAAAAGACATACAAAAACATAAAATCCAATAACAAATAGTAGCAGCATTCTGAGTCAGACAATCCTGGATCAATATAAAGTGCAGCAAATATAAATACTGTTAAAATGCATCCAGTTAAATCGTAAATATGGGCTTTTACGTGTGAATAATATAAGTCATTCAACCTTCAGCCTAAAGCCTTTTTGATGCTTATTCAGCNTTGTCTTCAGGGACTCCAATCAATCTGCTTAATATGCACTAGAAAAGTCCTCAAAAACTATGGATGGAATAGCTCATTTCCTGAAATCATGTGGGTGTGACTAATATTTGGTAGATGAGGCATCCGCAGGGCTAGTACATTATTATCTCTAGCCCATCGCATACACCTCAACTGGATGCATACATACAGGGGGAAAAACTGGACAGAGGCATACATTCACAGAAAAATATAAAAACTGGGTCCATACGTACAAGGGGAAATCAGGACTGGGGGCATACATACAAGAGGAAAAATCAGAATTGGGGGCAAACATACCGGGTAAACAAATCAGGACTGGGGGCATACATTCACAATACAAGAGGGAAAACTATAAACTGGGTGCATACGTACAAGGGGAAATCAGGACTGGGGGCATACATACAAGGGGAAAATATACAGGATTGGGGGACTGAAATCAACATCTTTAACTTTTCTTTTCAGTTTAGTATGTCACCATTTGAGATTTAATTGGTATGGGAAGAGGGATAAGCATAGCAATCACTCGCTTGTATAAATATAACTATTGTGCGATTGCGACTCCCTAAGCATCAATTATTTCAGAATCAGAATCAGAATTGGTTCAGAGGGTATAAATGCATGGTAACGTGTTTAACTAAAATTCATTTTTGATTCAAAATAAATACTAGTAGGAAAAGTAAATTAGGTGCTTATATTAGTATTCACAGCCTTGTTTTTAATGCATTTCATCTAAAGTAAACAACTATTTTTCGAATGACATAGATTTAGACCTCAGATGATGCCTTTTGCAGTTTCCTATATTCTGTACAGGTTCCCTTAAGCTGGGCATTCACAGTAACAATTGCTGTTTCCGCGTGTTTTAGACTTTGGAGAAGATTTTTCCCTTGACAAAGGTGTTAATATCGCTACCATACACAGCCAAATATCGGTCTGAAAAAAACCCAGCTACATAACCTAGCGATTTTAGCNGTAAAAAATGGTTAGCTAAAAAATTAGTCTGGCGTACACATGGCACAAAATTCATTCCTGACNTGCAAAAATACAGAAAACATTATTAGCGATGTCGGTCTTTGTCATCCACGGCAAGACAAAGGACACCTGAACCGATAATCAATCGGAAATTCTGAATGATAAATTTGTCGCTACAGACTAGTGCAGTCACGAGAATCGTTAGTAACAAGCACAAATCGTTACCATCCACGGCAACGAGTTTTCGACNCACGACCGATATTCGTTCCCNTGAATGGCCANCTTTACTTATACAACTTTAGGCAAGTTCCCACTTATTATCTGTTTCTGCTATATATGGAAAATTGGAATTCTAGATTATCCATAAGGGTTGAAATCACCCTCTTCGAAAATCACCATTTTACAATCCTAGAGCCGGCAACATAATGTTAAAAATCTGATTTTGAAAACACAGATTTAATGAAAGCATCAGAATGTTGCTCAGAAGTAAAGGTTTAATATTAGGCTTAATGGAAAGGGATGGAGCTTAGGCGGGGATGATGAGTAATAGGCAATAAGGAGTGGAGCATAGAAGAAGAGGGTTAGGGTAAGGCAGTGGAGGAGGGGATGGTGCACAGAGAAGGTGATGCTGGGAGTGTTATGTTATGCCAGAACACTGTGAGAAAATGTACTAGTACACATAGAATATTACACATTTTTACAAATGCTACAGTTGATCATGTGCCTAGAAATATTCTGGTGCTCCTAATGGTGATACCGATGATACTACACATATTACACATAATTGCTATCAAATGCAATAAAATCACTACAATCAGTAAACTGTAACTTCCCTTGGGCATCCTAAAGTTCCCCCTATGTAATCAGTCCAGTAAAGTAACCCACAGGAAGAAATGTATAGCAAAACAGAATGTTTTGTATTTCATATTACAGTCATACATTCTCCCTATATAATACCTAGTGGTTTATTAATTTTGGTCAACATAGCAGGTATATATACAGTTACACAAATACATAATACGGTTTTATGTATTTAGTATTTATTATCTACTGGAGTGAAACTAAAGAGCTAACAATTATGTTCTGCATTCTGTTTTATAAATAATGAAACTAATGATCTAATGTTGAAACTGTGGACCCGCACAACACGCCTGTGAGTTCATTAAAGCACCATAGTGCATAGTATGAGAAGAACATTCAAATAGTGGCCTGATATATTCAACGGACAGTGAAGGTTTTTAGATAACCTGTACGCCTCTAAACTCCTACTATAGCTTTGCATTTTATTTTAAAAAGACAAATCAAAACGATTGTATTACTACCACAATACAACATCCTTGTGGTTAGATCATTTTCATATTGCACTAAAGTTAGAAATCTGCAGAGAGAGATAAGCAGTGAACTACACACTGTGAACAAATAAACAGCAACGGGCAAAGCACACGGCACAGCAGGGAAAATCTGGTGTGGTTTTATAATTCTGCAGCCAGGATAGTGCTATGGAGATTGGAACAACAAATAAGCCACATTAAAATATGATTTTGCATCTACAAGATAGAAGGAAGCACTTTTAAAATACCCTTATCTCTGTGCCTCCTGACAGCCAGGCCCACTATTTAATTCTGTCTGTCGTCCAGCTGTCTGGCACAGGTTCCTCCATGTTTTATGGTAAGTTCAGGACAGATTGTGCTATGTATGAAAATGTCTCCTCTCAGATTGCTGATGGAAGCATGCTCTCCTTTCTTCGCTCCTTCATCACGAAGTAATAAAGGACTTCGATTTCCATCCAATAAGTCTTCTATAAGGAGAATTTCATAGTTGGGAGACAAATTCTCCCGCACTGTAGTAAGTACTCTATATCCTTAGCCTGCCAACCTTTCTAACATTAATAAAGCTTTGATTTATGCTTGTGTACTACATTGTACAAAAAAAGAGTATGCACTTTTATATACAGAAAACAATTCATATTGTAGAAAAATCACATAGTATTTCATAAATGTAATCCTCATCAATATTCATTTTACAGCAACTTATGTGTTGAAATGGAATTTGATCAGTTGTTTAATATAATTGTAGATTTTATTTTTACAGTTATTGCCAAATCCCTCCACATATGCTGCCAGCATTGATAATATGTGGGAGAGCTTTAGGAGTTTTTTTCTCATATAAAAATACAGCTTAAGTTCAGAAAGTGCACATATATAATTCACAATCTTGAAGACAGCAGCCGGCAATCAGAATGTACCCTACCTGCAGTATTCACCTCCTTAAAGACAACAGATTTATCTGTATTACACTTACACAAATTGCTCCAGACAGCATTTTTTATTGTGAACTAGTAGACTTGTAAAATAAATTCATTATTCTTTATTTGTCCTTATTTGTCTGCCAATTTTATTAGAAAAGGAAATAAGACAAAAAGTGAATAATTCATACAGATTAATGCTTTAACAGCCCCTCCAACATGACCCATTCCACAGGTACAACCCATGACCCATTCCACAGGTACAACCCATGACCCATTCCACAGGTACAACCCATGACCCATTCCACATCTTATTATTAGTTCATTAAAACCAAGTGAGTGGAAGAAACATGGCCTTAACACACAATACTCCCTAAATCTATCTTTTCTTGGAAATCTAGAATTTCAACACTGTTCTGAGAGAGAACTCTTAGATCATACCAGTGTGAAATTTCACAGTGGTCATTGTTACGTATTGTCATGCATTATACAGGTATCATGCTTGCATGGTCCCGTAGATCGGGATTCCTGCATTGCCATTCATGGTCTGGGTCATGTGTCCTAGCTTCTAGGCAGCCAGAACACACCTTTATTTGTACAGTGCTTTGTGGCTACACTGCAGGGTCCACAGCTCGGGATTCCTGCAGACTCGCAGTGATTAGTATGGAAATTATAACTGCGGTCTATCAGATTGGCTCATGTGGCACAGTACGTATTTGGGAAGTCGGTCGCATCCAGTGGTTTCAATCACNTCAGGTAGTTTACTGTAATCATTTGCTGCATCCTAGTTGCTAGGCTACCAGGACGCTCTCTATTATGCATGAGGCAGGGGGATCGGTTCGGCTGCCAGCGCTTTCTGCTATCCTCAGTGTACTCGGCTTATTGGCCAGGAGGGATGTAAATAGTAGGCAAACTTCTCAGTGCAGCTGCCGGTTATAGCTTATTGCTTTCCTGCTTGTGACCTATGCACATCACTGCTAGTGACTTTGATCTCCTGTTCCAGTGTTCCTGCTCATGCCTCCTGTTTGTTTCCTTTTCCTACTCTCCTTATCTCAGTTCCTTATCTCAGTTCCACATCTTGTGTNTATATCTCAGTTCCGCGTTTACCATCTTGTGTGTTTATCTCTATTCCATGTTACCATCTTGTGTGTTTGGTGTTTTTGTATTGTCCTTCCTGTTGTGTTGCAAGCACAAACAACCCAACCATTAGGGTCAAGGGTGAAGGTTAGCCCNTGGTTAGATACCGCGCCAAGCCTAGTGGCTTTCTGGACCTGAGTCTCTTTCTCTTGTGCTCATTGTCTCAGTGCTCACCCTCCCGACTGGAATGGTACATAACCGCTATCTTTATTTCCCTCACTTGCTTCTCTCCACGCCGACATTTTCTACCACAGCCTTAAAAGCTAATACATATAGGGAAATGCTGTTTAATATTTATCATATGGGCTACCTGTCTCCTATTTCATACTGGATTAACAGACACACACCTTTGCCTGCTGCCACTTTATTGCATTGTTTCTGGGTCTACCCCTCTAGTCTTATGTTTAGTAAACAAGCCCATTTGTATTCCTCCACTCACTTATTAGATTTATTCCCCTTATGGCAGAATGGGCGGCATTGGGATATGGCAACCCCTTATATAAGTTAAATAGATGGCTCAAAAATATATACTCCAAAACTGGATCATCATCAAATTTATCCCAGCCCCCTGACTTCACAATTTTTAAGGCCAACCTATATTACATGGAATGGCTGGAGGAAACTCTTAGAAATATTCAGGTGTTTTTCGACTAATGGGAAAGGTATATAGGCACATTATCTGCTTCTGATCAATCCCAGATTCATGTGTGTTTTAGAGCCACTACCTAGAATGAAACTCTGTCATTTTTGGGAGAACCCCTTGTACCTGAATTCCATTCATTCATAGCCTGTTTCACTGACTCACCTGTTTTTTTCTNTAGTTGGTTAATATTTCAATTTATGCTACTAATACTCCATATATGAATTGTGATATACAAGTTTCTCTTGTTATGATGATGTGTGCATACTACTGTCTTATTTTTCTGTTCTGCAACAGACACCTGACAAAACTCCATGCGGGTTAATAGGTATGTGTCTCTTACTGTACAGCTATTCAGATGACGATCGTCTTCGNAAAATTGGGATAGTACCATCTTTTTTCTAGACCAAGACAATTGGTGCCATCCAAAGACTCTTGCTCTATTGGATAACTTCCAACATCTGCCNCAACAGGGTGTTTATTTCAGTGATATCTGTACCTCTCTCAGATGGGCGGGGTGTCCCAGTCGGTATTTCATGATAGATTTCTTCCATCAACCCGAAGTCTTCTTCATGGCGGGAGAAAACACGCTGTCTCTTCCACAGGATATCTTTCTACTGAGACCCAACGCCACCATCACATCCACCTGTTCTCAGCTGATTNGTCCATTCCACAAATGAGTAGGGGTGATGAATAGTCATCACCCAAGGGGCCCTTGCATTTGGAAGGAGCACCAGTCCATGATCTCCTCTCACATTGTCCTCTTGAATGGCTATGTCATGAGCCNGAAGTACCCTGGCACTAACAACCACCACTTGTTCACATGACCAAAGTTCCTTCCCATAAGGTACTCTACCCTGCCCTCCATCCGGTGTGCTGGTTCCACTAGTACCTCCGTCCTTTCATCTCTTGATGGGTACTGACAACAATATTCACCACAGACTTGTGTAGCAGGGGAATTTCCAAGAGCCGTGTCCATTCCATATAATTCCTTGGGGTCCAGGCATGTTTACAGCCAGAAGGCCTTCCCAGACTTGTGTCACATGTTGTAATGCCTTTTACACGGATCTAAGCACTCCTAACTTTCTCCAGTAACCCCCTTCATTGTTTTAGAGACAATTATTAACATTGTTATTGAGACATTTCAACACATTAATCCCCAGAATTATCGGGCCATGCTGTAGCTAAGATCCGGTGGTATGCCATACTGTCACTTTTCTCATTCATTTAATTAAAACATTAAACATTAAAAATATTTAATCACTTTTACGAATTTCTATGTTTTCATACCATCACTTCTAAATGCATGTACCCCCACTTCTACATTTCTACTTCGATCTCTGGTTTGAGGGATAGCCTTTCCAATCAGTGCAGCAGATTTACATTTGATCACAATTGATTCAGATGTGCCTCTTGGTATACCAAAGCACTTGAATATGATTTTGTAGCCTTTCCTATTGAATATCTGAATATCTGTACCTTTATATTTCATTTCATTAGGAAGTCTTTGGTGTTCTTTTCACTGGTTTCCTACCATAATACAGTATGACCCAGGTTATTTGAATTAGAGGGTTTTTTTTATCCTTAAAAGCTTACCTTTTTTAATGATTACAATGTAGAAGAAAAGAGAAAGACATTTGTTAGGGCAACGTATTTCATCTGTGCAAACCTGGTGCATCCACAAGAAAGGAATGAAATATATACACAAATGCCATTTTGCTGATTTTTGTTTTTAGAAAAAAATATGCAGATAAAAATAGGACTTATATATTTTAAATTGTTTGAAAGGTAAATGCTATTTGTAATCTGTTAACATTTTTAAATATTAGATTGGGGACTATATACACTTGTGTTTATTTGCTGAAATAAGCTTAACACCTAGAAAGATTTACTTGTACTGGAAGTTGATTGACTGATAGATTGACTTGATAGATTTTTCCATGTTTGTCTTTTTACTATGGCTTGTTGTGAATCAGCAAAATCAGGTTTCACACATAAGGATGTGACAGCATTATGTTCTTTGGACACACAATGTATGTGCAATTACCAGGAATGTGGAATACCACCTTAATCTTTGATTATTACATTATTATTGTTATTATTATTGTTATTAATATTGGACCAGTACTGTGAACTGAACGCTGGAATCTGCACTATGCAGATTCCTTAACATATGGGGTAGACCACCTCTCCCATACATTGGGGAAGCTGCACAAGTAACCCTGCTTTAAGATTTTCATGCCATCCCTGATAAAATGCCTGGCGTTCCAGAGGTATGTATAGTATGTAAGGATTGAAGCCAGCCATTACTGTAATATTTACATCCCTCCCCATCCCCCACCCCCACACAGTTATGTAAACTGTGCTCTCCACTGTGCTTAGCATTTTCCATACTCTCGACCCAGCTGATGATCTTGAGTATCCAAATTTGTACCAAAGGTTAGTAAAGTATGCATGCACAAATTAAGGTGCATTCTTTTCTGTACATAAAAGTACAATTTTTACAAAGCCTAGAGTGTCCTGTGTTATTATTATTATTATAGTTATAGTTATATTGAATATAATACAAATTGAGCGCTTGTACCCAGACAGACACTGGTGCAGATCACGCCTGAGGAGCTATACCCGGGAAGATGCTGGTGATGATGACACGGCAAGGGACACTGCCGGAGAACCGGTGCTGAAGGTCTGGAGAGTCCTGAGGCTGAAGACTGAGGAAGAGGAAGGAGGAGCCCCCGAAACGCGTCAGCGGTGTCCAGCCAGCAGCCTCTCCAGACCTTCAGCACCGGTTCTCCTGCAGTGCCCCTCGTCATGTCATCACCACCGGCATCTTCCCGGGTATAGCTCCATAGACGTGATCTGCAGCATGCACCAGTGTCTGTCAGCCTGGGTACAAGCGCTTAATTTGTATTATATTGACTTGATTGATTTTATTGCTATTTCCTTTACTACATACTATGTTTTATATGTCCTAAATTTATTTAATTCAATCTGTATTTATGTTACACTAATCAAAGAAAATCTCCATGAGGTATTGTCTCCAATAAGGATCTAATCCTATAACAGTGCATGCTTAGTAATTTTAGTTATTTTATTTAAATTTGTGTATCTTTGTTTATTTAATCACTGAGTATCATAATTTTGTGCCACACACAGCTATCACACAGCTCCCAGAACATTAAATATATACTCCATTTTATTCTATGTTTAAAAACGTCCTAAAAGATAAGAAAAACAACAAACAATGGAAAAAAAATTAATTAGCCATGGTAATCCCTAGCTGCACTTTCATTATCTCCACCCCTACCCAACCCTAAACTATTCCTCTACTGGCCCTGGGGTGTGAGGTTGAAAGGCCTGCCCCCAGCATGGCACTTTCTGGAGGCATCCAGGCTGCAGGTAAGTCACAGCTGAAAAAGTNTATATGTCTGACACAGTTCTTTAATGTATTGTGTATATGTACACTGTCCTATGAAAAACCCCTGTCAGTGGAAGTGATTGTTGCATCACCTGCAAAGGCTTTCACTCTTCTGCTGCGTACTTGAAATGCACCACCAGACAACTCTAGCTGCAATTACTTCTGCGCGGCTGGAGAGCATGCACGAGGTGGCAGTGTGGTTGGCCTAACATCAGGGGTGACTACAAAAGGCAGGACCCCATAGCCAGCCTTTAAAAGAATAGTAGACAGGCACTCAGGAGACTTGGTAACTTGTTGAAAAGACATAGAAATGTATATTTATTGCGTCATGGGTCACAGGTAGGGACATCTCCACAGTAGAGATTCAGCCTCTAATCTAGATAGGGCAGGAAGGAACAGGGGCTTTTGTGTGGGTGTAGTGGTTCAAAACTACGTGGACTATTTGGTTGGTTACATACTCTTGAAGAGTTAGCTGTTAAAATAAAAGTTATTATACTGTATTATAAACTTCAATTGCATTACAGGTTGCTAAGTGTATTGACGAGTAGTTTCAGTTTATAAGTTGGATAAGTTAACGTTAATTAAATAGTTAGATATAAGTTACAGGAATAAAGATGTTCGTATTGCTCAGACACGTGCCTCTAGAGGAAGGCCTAGCGGATGCTAGTATTGCTCAGGTAAGCAAGCTCTAATCTCTCACTATCTCTGTCTAAGACCTTTACACGTGTCACATGGAACAAGAGGTTGTCAGCATCTGTGGTTGATCACTGCAGGGAGTAGATTCAGGTCTGTTGGCTAAAGTAACTGGGACTCCTACAAGCAGAAAGTACTGCAGCACTGACTGGCTCCAGCACGAGAGACCCTAACATCCCCTTCCCACCTCTCCATCTGTCTTCCCCTTACTGACTCTTTCTTCAACGGGTAGCAGAGACAGCATTGGAGTGACTAGTCACTGGGTGCCACCAGGTANAGGTGTAAGTACCGATCTCACGCAATAATACGTTGTACTTTATACAAGTAACATATAGTCTTTTAAGTTTCCTAAAGCCTCCAAAGTACTAGAAAAGCACTTAAACTAAACTCTCCAGGCAAGCTTATTATATTATATTAAGAAACAAAGGAAAAAGAAAAAGTTGTTCCAGCACATTGCTATTAACCATTAGTTAACCTACCATTGTATCTCTAATTAAAATTCTAAAACTTTGGCTACACATTTGTAAATAAATGGTAAGCCATCTAGCCCTTTAAATTCTTTTCTCCTATGCTGGTCCTATATTGAGACTAGGGGCAGGCAACCCGCGGCACTCCAGATGTTGTCAAACTACAAGTTCTGGCNTATTTTGCCAGGTATCCNCTATGTCTGTGCAGTTAAAGCATGTTGGGACTTCTAGTTCTACATAGAGGGGGTGGTTTATTGGAGTAATGCAATCATTTAGTGCAGGGGTAGGCAACCTGTGGCTCTCGCTAGGACTTGTAGTTTGACAACACCTGGAGAGCCGCAGGTTGCCTACCCCTGGTGTAGACAATAAGAGTACCTACCAAGTTCTTTAGCCTCTTTTTTAAAAATCAGTTACTCTATACATGTCTGTACTTTTTGATAGCCTTTCTAAATACACCTGTTGTAGATGTTTCTGATCATTACATGCTATGGTATTTACATAGAAAAACTTTTAATGACAAATTACAAACTTAAATCAGACCTTCTGTGATAAATATTTAATTACTGTTANCATTCATTGCAATATAATGAAAAAATATAAAAAAAAATAGGACTCAAATTACCAGGGGTCTGTTAGTATCCCCTTCATACCTTCCTGCACTAGTAAAATATATCCACTTTACCTTTAATTTAAAAAGTTCCCCATCATGATTCACTTTGGAGGTCTCACAGAGTCTGTCTAACCTGAGCATGTAAAGTATAATTACTGGTTATTGCTGTTGCATTTTCTTCTGAATGGAGCTTAAAAATAGATAATTTGAGGACATTTAAAAAGAATTATTTTTTTGTTACCAATTTATAAACCAACGTGGAACAATTGAATGACTTTGATACTCCCAGGGCAGCAATCAGAAACTGCAGAAATTGTACCACAAAAGTATTGTTCTGAAATCAAGGATTAAGTGTACTCATCCATACGCCATAATTTCATCTCCTGTGTTCGCATCTGAAGAGCGGCGGCACTGTAAACATAACAAATGGATGGGACATAAGCACTGTTTGACCTAACAAATTTTCCACTTCCTATCTTTCTGATTGTAGCATTCTGTTTGTTTTTTTTCTTAACCCTGCACCTGATTTTAACCGGTAACTGTTTTAAAAGTGGAATAAATGTTCATATGAACACNTTTTCTGAAATAAATCATAATTTAGGGATTCAGACAGAATAGTNTGGGCTTGCGCTATTGCACTTCAAAATGAATGAACTTTCCTAGACTTGATGATAACTGACTTGTGGGTTATTGGTTCTCCACATGTTTCTTGATGTACAGGTTAGGGAAACAGTATATGTGAGATAGATTAACCGGACAATTCACAGCATACGGAAGGATGGCCCATGGTTTTCTTCAAGAAGGAAGACGGTTTGCTTTATACAAATTGCAAATGGTACATGGGAGCAAAAAAGATTAGAAAGGCTTGCTTAGTGGTTAAGATAAATGTAACTAGGACATAAGAATTTCAGCAGTCTTAACTATTTCAGGTAAAAAAGAAAGAAGCAGAATTGAACATAGTATTGACAGTTATTTTAATATCTATAATATGAAAAGTAACTGTAAATATTTAACAACTGTAATAATGGTAGGAATGTGTATATAATTGTTATGAAGAAGAAGATTATTATAAATAATGTTGTCCACCCAATATTTAGAGAAATACATTGACGTGGCTTGTAGCTGCCACAATACACAATTAGGTCAATATATGGTTTATTAGGACATTGAAGCTATATTAATAATCTTTACTGCCATTAGAAAGTACATCTGTTTAATATGTAGCCCCATCCTTTTCAAGGGACCAAAAGTATTTGGACATTTGACATTTTGGATATTCATTTTTTATTTCTTTATAATTTAAGCTTTCAAAGGGTCTGTAAGTGATTCCAAATGTGGCATTCGAATTTGGAAGGTATTCTTTAGTTCCAAAAAACATAGAATACCATCAAAAAGTTGTGGCTAAAAACACAATGGTAAACTCAGCAACAGAAGACAACAGTGTTGGCTGATCACACCATCCGAGTAAGTAAAACAGTGCAGAAGGTAGAGATACAATAATCCAAATGTAACATAACGAGAAGCAAACNCAAAAGGTAATCCACAGAGGGCAAGTTTTCCAATGTTTTAGGTGAAATACACAAAAGCAGGGTGTGATTAATCCCATAGTCCATTTGCAACCATGCTTCTCACCATTCTTAGGTTATGAATAGAAGGTAGGAGTTTCAGTGTCCTTTGCCCATATGTAAACAGGATGGTCCATAGCATGCTGAATGAGATTTGAGGTTTCCTGTTGATTCAATATCCTGGAATAGGGATGAATAGGCCATACCTTCTTATAATATAGAGCTTTGTTCATAAATCNACTTCATACATAACTTTTTGCATTCCCATTTGATTTGGATATCATATTTATCATTGCACAGGAAATGTTTTTAGCAACGCATAAAGTCTAAACTTTGTACCAAAATGACTATGTACATGAATATAAAATAAAATAGGTATTTTCTCCCTGTTAATTTTACATATTAATACAGACAATATTAATCAATATTTCATAATAGCTGATTCCTTTAGTTTGGACTTTGACACAAGTCCCAAGTGAGTAAATCCTCCTACTATCCCATGCGAGACCCCAACATAGCTACAATTGATTCATTTAAAAAGCAATTTCTAAATTTTTCATACATATTTATTGATCCCCTTGAACCAATCCATTGTTATTTATTTTTGTATTTAAAAACAGGTTANGCTTTGCTTTACAATTTCAACAATCATTAAGTCATTGAGACATCAATGTGAGGTAACAGAATGGGTGGGGAAGATTGGAGATGGATACATAGGGGTAAGTGTTAAGCTGGCCATACACTATAAGATAAATTGTTCCAATCAAAAGATTTTTTCAAGAGTGGGTAAAACTATGTTGAATTGCNGGGGAGGNAAATTGATTTATTAATTGCAATCAGTATTAGAGTTGAGAGATGATGTTTCCTAGCCAAAGCCTAATAACAGTGTAACAGTAAAGCTGNTCAGTATCTGTGTGCAACATGCAACAATAAAGTATTCTCCCTGCATGCACACACTAATATTCATTTTACCTCCCCTGCAATTTACCATGGTTTTACCCACTCTTGAAAAAANCTTTTGATTGTAACAATTTATCTGATAGTGTATGGCCAGCTTTATTCATTAGATAGACCAAATAGACCAAAACGTTTTTAGAGTCATTTTAGTATTGAAAAAAAGTGTCCAGGTTTTTGTTGTTTTGNATTAAAATGTAAATTGATAAGTACATTGTAAGTAGGGTAAAAACATTTGTTGATGAATTTGGTAAGCTTGTGTGAAACTTGTCTGAACAGATGGGTTTTAAAGGAATGCTTAGAAGTTTGGAGAGAAGAGGTTTAATTCTTGTAAAATACAGGCAGCCAATGGTGAGACTGACAGAGTAGACCATCACTAGAAGTCAGTCTGNTGCATGTTATATAGACTGAATGGGAGTNATTTTATAATGTGGGAGCCCAGTTAGGAGAGCATTGCAATTATGGAGATGGTTAATGCATGAATAGAAGTTTTTGCAGTGTCNTGCAGTGTAAGATATTTGCATATTATGAAAATGCCTTTCAAATGTAATTAACAAAAAATAGATTTTATGTCAGGAGTAAAGGCCTGTTCAAGGGTAACTGAGTCAAAGGTAACACCTAGATATCGAGCTTTATGAGTAGGGATTATTTCAGCATTGTCAACAGAAATAGAGAGGCCAGGTGGACAGCTTTTATTGGCATGTGGAAACTTTAGTTCTATTTTTTAAAGATTAAGTTTGAGATGGCGGGAGGACATCCAAGATGTAAAGGCAGATATAGATATTGAGTTACCCATGCCAACACAGTTAGTGAGAGGTCGAGTGGATATAGAGAGGGATATTTATGAATCATCCACATAGAGATATGGATATTAAAATCCAAATGACTTTATTATCTATCCAAGGGAAGTGGTATATATACATAAGAGCAATGGACCGATAGTCAGATAGGGGAAGAACATGCGAAGCAATAACTGAAGAGCGATTAGATTATTGTGTCCTGGATACATACTGACCGCATAATAGTGAAAGGTCAACAGTATCAAGAGCGGCNGAAAGATCCAGGAGAATTAAGGGAGAGTAACAACCTAGATTTAGCAGTGATNACATCATTGACTAACGAACAAAGCCAAAATNAAAAAAAATAATAAAAAATAAATAATAGTAAATAAATAATAAAATAGGAACTGTTTATACCCCAATATTTGTAAAACAGTTCAAGTTATGTTAGGCAGTTCATGAAATCTAGCATGAGTGTTGATAAATAGCACCATTTTATAGTATTGTTACTCATACGCTGATATGCAATGGGCAACAACACCTGGAGGCTAACACAAGCTTAAATGTCAAGGCAGATATAAGAGATTCTTATCAGTTGTGGGATCGGTGAGAGTTACTTCAAATTTCTTCCGAAGTCTGGAGGGAAAGACATGGTATTATTATTCTTTTCCCAACGCTGCCTTTAAAATTATTTGTATTTATATGAATATGAACNTTATATAAGGTACAAATGGACAATTTATTGAGCTCATTGCAACTTTCAAACAACCACTTTTTCCATTGGCTACGATTTGTGTCATATGTAAAACACCTAACATAAACCACAACACATGTAAATGTCTTAGATTAAAACATAATTGAACAAATAAAAAAAGTATTTTTTTCCACCCTCTCTTACAATTTACTGCTATTAATGTTTGTATTGTTTTTCAAGTTAAGGGAGTAGATTCAAAGTTTTTTACCCTCTGGATAGCATGCAAAGCATCTTGCTTCTAANGCTGCAGCCTCTGCNCTTATGGCTCNGTGTAGTTTTTTGTTCACAGTAGTGGCAGCACATAAATTAAGAGGCTGCATTTGGTGATTTAGCAGCAAACCATATTATATCTATTATATCTTTCCCTTAACAAACTGAAGACACCCCTGAAAGCCAAAAAGTTTTCAAAACAATATATCTACTTTAGGCGTATGAACATTAAGTCTGTAGGTATGACAATAACAGGAGAGTAATAATTATTTCCCTTTTTATTTCAGTTCTTCATCATATTCAGGATAATTAATTCCAAGATAATAGATCACATAATTGTCTCACAGTGAAACATTTATAGGCTAGATTTTTTGAGATTTATCAGAAATTATTAAGACTGTGAATACAACCATTGGAAGCTATTCCAGTTCACATTTTATTCCCGGACACATTTTAAGGGTCATTTCAGTGGTAGAAAATGGAAAGGAGAGTTAATGAAGGAGACCAACTCACAATAAAATAGGAAGGGAAATCAAATGTAATAAAATAATAATAATTTATGTATATAATGTTGGGGATGAGGCCTGCCTGCCTCCCAGTATTAGGAGGCTATGCAAATAAAATATACATAATCTCAGTCCTCTGCAATATACTCCATCCTTCTAGGACCCAACTTCTAGGCCACAGCCTCTCTCCCTAAAGCTGACAGTGTCCCCATACTCCCTGTTACATGCAGGTCTAAACCAAAATGTCTTCTGAGATTGATAAATTGCCAAGCAACTAAGGATTGGACTTTCAATAACCTGAGACAGTATTGGGTGGATCTCTGTTGACTAGACAGCCAATCGCATGGGCCAGTTGTTTTGCTTTGAATTATTGGTCACAGCAGNAGGTAGTGTGTGGCACAGATAGCAGAATATTGTCCTGGTTTATCCTCCAACTCCAGGGAACCTGGTGGTAATGATATTTGTGTTGAAAATGCAGTTAAAAAATATTTGAAGAACAATTATTGTGTTGACGTTTCTTGATTGTGGAGATTTAGACTTAGTAAATGCTGCTGTTAAACTGTTCTTTTTTTTGCTACATACTTCTACACTTAGTACTGGCATTATCAGATCTTGTGTTACCTTCTACTGACCTGTGGATGCTTCTAGACATTTACATTTGAAGATGACCGGGTCAGCAGGATTGAATCATAAAATAGCTGCATGTGTTATTATTTGCAATTATGGCACAGCTATGTTTTGCCATTCTGTCAATGTATGCAGATGTCTTTTCTGTAAAATATGATATATTATTAATGAGAGATATACTGTATATATATATATATATATGCAGGTGCTTTATTAAAACAGCTGGGGCACATATTATTAAGCCTAGACTTAATTTAGTTAAAATGTGCTTTTATAGCTAAAATGATAGATTGTCGTTAGATATTGGTTATCACTGTTCTATTTCCTGAAGCAATCTGTTAAGTATAGGTCCAGGATATAAATGGCAATCAAACAAACTGCCTGTAATGTGCCACAGCTGCAATACTTTGGACAAAAGATAAGTATATTTCCATCAATCCTACAATTTATTAAAAATAGCAGACCATTTGCAATTGTTTAAGGGTATTAATAAATGGAGTATTTGTGACGTATTTTTCATTATTTATTTCTGTACACTTGTTAACTTACAATACGTCAGTGGTTAATTGAGCCTTTGTATATTTTTGGAAAATAATAATTTGTGCGCATATTTTATTTCTCCTTTTTCTCTTAAATTTAAAAGGATAAGGCTTTAGAGAATCTTACATGAATAGATCTACTTATTACATTTGGGCCTGGACCAAAGTTTGAGAAAAACAGGTGCAAGTTCAGGTTCATAAACAAAACTCATGTTGAACTGTGAATCAACATCTGCTAGATGTGGGTCCAGATCCAGGCCTGCTCCTCTTCCTGGAAAACAGGCAGAAACAGGCGCAGAAAAAAGCATGCCCAGATCAGCTTAACAAGCAGACAAATGGGCCCACAGGTGGGCTTCTGTCTGTAGAATTGCATATTTCACTCGATTAAATATGAGGAGGATGCATCCTCTGCTTCCATCCTCTGTTTGCGCCGTTTCAAAGATGGTGCAAGCATAATGAACAGGTAATTTTGGAAGCACTTCAATATCACATTATACCACACATACCGCTCTAGAAGCACTTCAATATCACATAATCACATAACTTCAGAGGGCAAACTGCAATATTAAAAAATTACCAAAAATTACAATTCATACTCGCGTATAATCTGAGTTTTTCAGCTGAAAAAGCTCCCCTCAGCTTATACTTGAGTATACACAGTAAATATATATATATATTACATTTAAATTACAAAAATTTGTAAAATTGGCCCTAAATTTTATTACCATAGTTAATACATTAAAATATATTTTCTTCTGTAATAATAGTTTATATANAATAATATAGGGCCAGATTCAGCTTTTCACTCTCATGACTATTACACTCTCATTGGCAAAACCATGTTGAATTGCAGGGGAGGTAAATTGAATTAGTTGCAATCAGCATAACAAGTGACAGCTGATGTTTCCTAGTCCTAGTCTAATAAAAGTGTAACAGTAACGCTGGTCAGTATCTGTGTGCAACATGCAAAAATAAAGTATTCTCCCTGCATGCAAACACTAACATTCATT
>JABWIB010002603.1:31641-48251 GCA_016617825.1 Platyplectrum ornatum | reverse complement strand
ATAGGGACAGTTTTCTCTACTGTAGTATAGGGACCCGGAGTCAGTTTACCCAGTGGCCTTTTGTATATTTCGCCAGACAGATGGTTATATATTTTTAAAGATACAAAAATCTCTCTATTTCTCAGCACTATAGCACTTTATATATATTCTCTACTTTATTGTTGTATGGTGGTGTTAATAAAATTTGGTCTTTTGTTAGCATAGCATATGTGTATTTATCAGTTTAAGCAGAGGTGCGCTGATTAAGATGCACGCTGGTTGTTGACCTACTATAGGTCAGACGTTGGTAGATTTGAGTATTTTTGTGCATCATGGCAGCACTCTGCATTTTATGGAACTAGTGCAGTCCAAAAACTTGTATTTTAGTATATATAATATATAAGACACAACAACAAAATATTATCAAGTCATCCGAGGATTGTGCTAATGCATGCTTCTTCCAGTCAAATCTTCACATCATGCCACTAGGGAACCTAATATATTTAGGTATACTTCCGTTAAATGGGAAAGAGACATTTTAACAAATAGCTTTCTACAGCCTGATGCATTGGATTACAGTCAGCATGGTCTGTAGTTGTGAGGCAAGTGTCAAATACATAAATAATTTACCTCTGTGAAGGACAATGTGATCGATCATGTTGTGCTTATATTTGGTATGATACAGACAGAGAGGACATCGAAGATCTTTGGGTCCTTCCTTGGGAGTAGATGAATGGCCAGCTTCAACATGCATAGTAAAAGCAGATCTATAAATTGAAATCAATAATTAAAAAATATCCAACCAAAAAAAATGGATCAAAAAACATTGTTTAAAAAAAGAATAGTAACAAGCATGACCAACCTGTGACACTTTTGCTAGCTATGCCTAAGCAGTGAAAATATACTGGGACATGTCATTTTACAACATTTAGAAAGTCACAGGTTGGTCAGGCCTGTTCTAAACCAATGCATTTATGTATCAATGTATCAATCTTATTATAGAACATCCATAGTTGGTTATGCTTACTTGAAGCAGGTATAAAAAGAGCACTCCTTGCACTTAAATAACTTCTTTCCTCCATGTTTGTCTCGGTAGTGACGGCGAATGCTCTGAATGTACCCTGAAGAAAAGTCACAAAATTCGCAGTTGAGAGTAGTTTCGTCTTTTTGGCCTGATGCTCTGCTGACCACAGGAAGAGGTGTAGGGCTATTATTGCTGTNATTTCTGGCTAGTGCTGCGGACTGGTAATGATTGAGCTGCTGCTGAACATCTGGGGGCTCCGCATATAAGGATTCTGTAAACAACAGTATAAGAGAATTGGTAAGGGTCAAACTTATAGAAGATCCGCTGGCAGTATGTTAGATTGAGAAATCACAGATCCACTTCCAAAACTTCTGCATGCAAACAACATGTGAATAATTCACAAATCTAGGCAAAGCATAAACATAATTATAAAAAGAAAAAGTGTGACACCACCATGATGTGCTTGTTACATATGTATGCAATTATGCATTCAAAAGTTCCATCTCAACCCATTCAGACAAGTGTAAAGGTAACATTCATCAAAGACTTTACACTGCAACTTAAGAAAAAGAGTAGAGAAGTAATGTGCTGTAGTTGGAGACAAGGTCCTGATAGGATCTCATTCAGGACATAAAGCATGTATGACATCAGTGTCCCTGAATGAACCAATCCACACAGTAACCTGAAAAACAACTCATTCTAAAGAGCTGCTTAATCAGAGAGGAGCCCCTCTCCTAATACAACCACTTGCTAGATTCAGGTAAAAAGCATCATCTGAACTAGTCAGGTACAAGCTCTCACTTAATAAAAGGTATATACAATTTCTTTTACTGTAACAGTACTTAAACACACATACATGTACATGTAATGACACCATAAAGAGATGCAATAAAATCTAAATTAGAAAAGCAACAACAGCTTAAACAATGCATGTATAATAGTTTTAATCTATTTCATGTTTTTACAATTTTGGTTACTTATAATTTAAACTGAAATTTGCAAGTTATAGGAANATTTCCCCCAGTACTAAACAGATATCACTGGCATTTTATAGGTAAAGTTTTTATTTAACTTTTACTTTGGATTATTCCACGTTTTTGACACTTCTTCATAATATTTGTTTCATTTGTCACATTTTGGCAGAAGTTTCGCCAAGAAACATGTCAAAATGACACTTTTCTTTATTACAACTATATGACATCCTCTGTAATCATTTGTATTTTACACCACATTCATCTCTCTTTCTTTTTTAATGGTTTATGGACATAGGGGGAAGGGCAGAAAGGGCACTATTTCAGTTTGGGAATTTGGTAATTAACCATTAAGAAAAGCAATCAGTTTGAAAATCCGTTCCACTTTGTTTCCTGTTGCTCCCTTCCTTTACAGTGAGAGCTAAGAAAAACAGTGAATAACTTATGCAAATGTCCTGATTTTGGCTTTTCCGGCAGAACAGTACCATGCTGATTTTCAGGAAAAAGTCTCATTGCAGATCTACTGTCCTATCCGGCATTTGTCATTCAGAAGAAAGCTGTCAGATAGCTTAATAAGCCTTTATAGTGAACATCTATGAAGTGTATGGAAATATATAGAGCTTGACTGGCTTCTGGTCCACTAATNAAATGCTGGCAGCTGAGTATTACACCCTATGAACTTCTCAGCCACCAGTACAAATACTGTGTAAGCCAAATAATACTCTTGTAGAGTTCTAAATCTTTGATTCTATTTTTTCATTAGCCACATTTTGGCAGCAAACACAAAAGTTTGATTTTTAAACGCTAGCAAAAATATGCAACTGCTTGTTTTCATTTTAATTTAAAAAGACATGTTGCTAATATGAGCACGAGCCTGTCGTTTCATCAAGTTTAAGGAACCAATCATACTGTTANAATTGGTAATGGCATACAACATCCTTGATGTATAATGCACAGCTCTCTAAACATTTGGCTTAGCGCCTTTAGATTTGTGTCTTGCATGACTTCTTGAATTGTAGGAGATATCATCAAAACTACATTGTGAAGTTTATGGTTGCATGTAAATGTGAAAACAGGCTACAAAGAATTACTACTTTAGCACATCATTATTCATTTTACTACTCCTCAATGAACACTGTTAAATAATATGAAGAAGCATTTTACTGAGCAGTTAATGGCTTGAACAGTTTGCAGACGCCTACAAACATACTTACCATCTAGGCTGGAATCCTTTCCAATTCTTGAACTCTGCTTGGCACGTGGGCTACCTGGAATCATTGCACGCAATTTTGGTAGCGTAAGTGTTTTCCCATGAACTTTTAAGGAGTGATCTTTTAACTGACTGAGTGTCATTGTTGATACAGGGCATAATGAGCATTTGTAGGCATGTTCACCTGAAAATAATACAATGACATTTGGTATNAATCAGACTTTCCAACCAACTCATGTTTGTTCTGTATTGTTTGTGGGGTTATTTGACTTATTCATTAAGTACTTAAACCAACTAGGTATATATCTAGTCAAAAGGAATGTTGGCAGTACGCCCTAAGACACAGGAAATAAGAGGAGGACAACTAACACATCCTGTACACATCCTCCACCACCAAGAACTAATTACACAAGAAGTTGAAGGACTTCTTGACAGAAATATTTATAGGACCATTGTCATATTATGGTTTCTGCTGATCTACACTATATATTCTATATAAAGGCACTCTGCATGTATGACGAGTGGTGTTGTGTACACAACCGTGTGTGTCTCTTAACTCTCCAGCTAGCTGTGGTTGACCTGACCTCACAGACACTTGGTACAAGACCCTGTAACCCAACAAGTTAAAGCTATGACACAAATATAATCAATGAACCCAAACTTTTTTTTTTTTTACACATAATATAATGTAACAAAAACATTTATTGCCAGTTTGATGGAATCACCCCCAGGTTCTTAGCGATACAGGCTCTCCAGGTGTTCTCAAACTCATAGCATGCTTTTTCAGGTATCAACTATATCTATGCATGCATGAAAGCATGCTGGGACATGTAGTTTGACAAAACCTGGAGATCCGCAGATTCCCTCCTTGTCAAGCTGGTGTAATGGTCTATGATGTTTTCCATATAGACTGTCATGTCTATGAGATTTTGTTGCACCTTTCCCCTTTGTTCTAAGGTGTCTGCTCCTTACTTTTTTACGCCTTTATTTAGTGTACGCTGAAATACTGGTGGAGGAATTTTTGTTTAAATTTTAAGTTAGAAATGTACTCCTGTTTCCATTTGAGTTTAAGCTACTTGTTTTCTTTAAAATGCATACAATTGCTTACCTCCATGAGCTTTTATAACGTGTGTTTTCAGACGGCTAATGTAGGAGGATTTGAATGGGCAATGCTTGCATTTAAATGGTTTGTGCTGTCCATGATGCTCCTGAATGTGACGATCAAGACTGAAAAATAAAGATAAGGAAATATATNGTTGCATTCCAAATCAAACCATGCACTACAAACCAATCAGTGCTCACNGTTTTAGGATATCCAGTTGAATGAGAAATCTATTACTAAAAAGTAAAGGGTATATGTGCCCTGAATTTGGAATTTATCTACATATCACATATACTGGTCAAGGGCCTACATTTACTAAACTACGGGATTAGAAAAGTGAGGATATTGCTCGTAGCAACCAATCAGATTCAAGCTCTCGTTCTCCAGTATGCCAAATATGTTCAACCAGACAGGTTTCTATGGGCAACATCCCCACTTTTACAATCCCGCAGGTAAGTAAATTTAGGCCCATGGCTAGAGAATCACAGAGTATATATTGTGATACTGTACTATGTTAAATACACCACTGTTTCAACTGAAAAAAGGAAACTCAGGGTTGTAAGACCTTCCTGTTCTTGATGCTTGAATTACTCAACTTGATGATTTGCTATATGCAGTTGTGCAAATGAAACTAACAATCAGCAACATTAAAGCAAACAACCACAGGATTGAAATACTGGTATATATTTATATATCACTGGATATCTGTTTTCCCTTTTAAGTACTTCATAGAAAAGGGATTTGATCTTTCACCTTTTGTACAAGGGAACTGAACATATTGCTTAGTGAGTCATTGTGTTCATTGCTTGGTGAATGTGTGCCTAATTTAATCCTACTCTGCAATGATAAAACATTTAAACATTGCTCATCACCACTTGTTGGGTTACTCTCCAAATTTTTTCCAGCGTTTTTGATGTAAACCTTTCTAAACAGACCCTCTTACTGTCAAAGTCATATTGAAAATACAGTGTCTTCCAGAGTTTTATGTGATGTGCTAAATGATATAGATCAGTAGTCAGGTTTGTGCTAAGCAGCTAAGGAAATGTAAAACGAACATATAAGAGTATAGGAAACATTTCCTTTTCTGGCTTACTTGTGCCTGAAAGCAGAGACAAAGGAGCAGAATTGGCAGCTGTACTTGTCTTCTCGAGTAAACATTGCTAGTGCCAAGTGACTCCTCTCATGGGAACGCAGGCCTTGCATGGACATTAGAACCCGATCACACTGTTTACAGGGGTAGCCACCGGCCCTGGAAGGTTCTACCACATTTGTGTCCTTTGTTTCTGGTTCCAAAGCTGCCTCTTCTCTTGGTTCTGTGCTGGGATCAACCGACAGCTCTTCTGCATCTATGTTATTTAGATCTGTGTCATCCTTGTAGAAAGAAATAAGAAAAATATAGGTTTTTTTCTTTTCAAATGTTGATGCCAAATGGTGAAGAAAACCTAAAGAACATGGGTTTCATCTTGACGAAGATGATAATTGTTATGTCATTGCAGTTTCTCATGTATATTTAAAGAGGATTTCTACTTTTATCTCGAATGTCAGAGCTCCCAGCTAAACATGAGCCAGGATAGTTTAACACAGTTTAGAGACATTGCATAACTACACAGAGAGGAGGAAAGATTAAAAGGTAACTTTTAAGATGGTTACAAAACTCGAATCATCACCAGAATTTTAAGTCACTTAAACCTTTAATGTGTACACATGTGTGATCTGAAGAGCAACTGAAATAAATATATCTTAAGATGTCAATATTGGAACACCAACCAATACAATGACTAAAAGTCAATAGCTGATTAATGTTATTAACTCAACAGGGTATCTGGCTCCTAGCATAATGAATACTGTAACTATGTATAGGTGACATGTTCATTTCATTGCTTGAGTACGCTGTCAATATCCATTTAACAGTGGTCATATATATAATCTCTTAGTACCATGCATCACTGCAGGATGAGCACACAACTGCATCAAGGGTACACATTAACATACAGGCAATACATATTTAGTTGGTGTAACAGGGTATGTGTTCATTAGTTATTTTTCTCAAACATGTTCAAGCAACAAGCAATGTAGCTCAATCATGTTTGCTTCAGGAGTCACAATTTGTACCTTTAATTCAGGAGGAATTGGGTGAGAATTTCCATACTGGACATGTTTGCGAAGGTGATTACAGATGGCTCGAAGTGTGGGATGGACTTCCACGCAGAACTTACATTTGTAGCCCACAACTACCTTTTCCTTTACTCTCTTATTCACTGCCTCTTGGCCACTTCCTGTCTGTAACCATATCCAGAAAAACACAACATTATCTCAGCTATACAAAAACTAGAATGCTAATCGTTCAGAAGGATAAGGAACAGGCATTTCACCAATATTCATTCATTCATAGTGCAAGAGCCCCTAATCTGANATATCCAAAAAAGCAGTAGCCTTGACCTAGGCATACACCACAANTGTCATTTTAAACACATTTCTAGACAAACATCTACATCTACAATATACTAAAAGGCAATGCCAGCTTACTTCAGGAAGCAAATATTACGTTAATAAGTAAGCATTAGACACTTTATAATTAAGTGTTACATTCCAAACAGTATTAGAGATGATGTTTTCTATTTACAGTGTAACAGTAACACTGATTAGTATCTGTGTACAATAAGCAAAAGGAAAGTATTTTCCCTGCATGCAAACACTGACATTCATTTTACCTCCCCTGCAATTCAACATGGTTTTACCCACTCTAGTACATAAGTCTGGATATGGTCCTTAGACCATGCATTATCAGTGCACTCTCACATGATGGATGCCAATTCTCTCATGCCTCCAGGNGTGGATACACCATTCACAGTTCTACCCACAATCCCTTCATTTACTTTTAAATCCTTTAAAGTACATACTGTGTGGATCTTTAACCCATTTCTCTGAATGTTGATGTCACCTGTCCCACCCCCTCCATTGAATCTTGTCATCCACAATTCTCTGAAAGGCTCCATCATTTGTTATCCTCGGACATCCCAACCATTATCCTAGGCAATTTGAACATCCACATTAACAATCCTTCTGATGCCTCTAAGCTTTTCACTCTACCCTTATTTCTCGGCTGCTTCCATAATGATGGTAATAATAATGAGCTTGTATTCTCTATACTAGGTTTAGGACTCTTGCAAACTGTACTTTTCCTCTCTTGCATCACAATCCTATCACCTGCAAACTTTCTCTCTCTGCTGTATAAGTCTACAANGCCAAGTCACATTCATGGAAATATTAACACCTATAAATATTAACACATTTTCTCAGTCAGTGCAATAACTTCTGTCCTCAGTCACTACTCTACACTCTTGTTATGGTAGTATCTCACCAATACCAAATCATGGAAGCTGCTTTATAAATCACTCCAGCTACTCCTCATGTACCACAATGACTTCTATGTCAGAGCCATGGAGTACCGAGTACACATGAAACCTTAAAAAATGGCCCTGCAAAGTAGAATGTCTTTGGAGCATGTCTCACTCTCCCAATGACTTTTTAACATGCANCAATACTTGTCATACTTATTGCAATGCTCTGGGAAATGCCAAACAATTCTACTTTTTCAGTCTCTCACTCCTGACCCTAATACCACTGTCATACAATTAATTCTCTATGAAACCCCCTCTGTGCACCAAATATCCGGGTACTCAGGTAACAGAGAGCAATGTATTTTATGTTAAGAATAAACAGGATTATTCCTTGGCACATTGCAAATGCCAATGGTCCTTAGATATTAAGAGCATGCTGGCTTTGCTTATACCATATTCTCGGTTAATTTATTTGGTTGCCTTTACCTGAAGTAGATAAAACAGATCAATTTAACTGCCAAGAAAGTCTTTAACTTAAATAATATAGCATTAACATTTTAAAATTAGTAATGGGCCCAGAATAAATTAATACTTTACTGTACTATACTGAGGAAGACAAAAAAGCCAATTCGTATTATAACTGCTTTATTGTTATCACAGTATCCGTGCATCATTTTATGAAGCCACCAGATGGTTGTGTGGGTAAATAAGCACTTTAAGTCAAAAGCTACAAACACCAGTCACTAGGACAACATATGTTCTGCCATTATTTTATTTATTTGGATACGTCAATATGTGGGTTGATGCATTTATTCATAATATGTCATTTATTCCTATTTAACTAGCCTATTTGTGCCNAGCTAACTAGTTTTACAATACCTTCGTGATGTATATTAGTTAATGTTAGGTGTTCTTGTCTTGTTTTTCCATTAAACCACATCTATCAATACTCTAAGCAAGGAATACATTCTTTTCTAAGGCCTCAAACATGACAGTAAGTAATTCAGCCACACAATGGAATGTATTAAAGGTTTATGGAGTTTCAATGACCAATATGAAGCACAAGTGTTATAACATACAGAAGCAGATTTGTCTAAAATTCTACAAATATAAAAAATGCTTGTTATTGGTAAAATAATATTTTGCTTCTGTGTTTAAGGTTTGTTGCGAAAAAGTTGGGACAAAATATCACAATTTAATTGTATAATATTCTAAGGAAACAATTCAATANAGATGATGTATGACCCTTCTACAAAGATACACAAAAGTGGTGACAATGATATTTATTACCACTTGCTAATAGTAACTAAAATGCTAACTACTCAGAAATGAAAAGTAATGTAATAGAGGTAAAATAATCGGGCAAATAAGAAATGTGACATATAAAAATGAATAGAGCTTACCATTTCTTGTTTAACATCTGTAGTAGATGTCTCGGCGTGTTTCTGTTTGCTCAAAAGCTGCTTCCGCCGTTCCTGGCGTTTGGCGCGTTTTTGAAAGTCTTCAATGTGTACGTTCAAATGAAGGGTCAGTTCGGCAATGCTGTTTAATTTAGTATTACAATGCTTGCATTGATATGTGGTGGTATAGGAGCGGGTGCCAGATGTNCCCAAGATGGAGAAGTCCCGCTTTATATCCTTGCTGTGATGATCTGTGTAGTGCATGCACAGGAGGTCAGCTGTGCTAAATGACAGTTTAAAGCATTTAATACATCTAAATGGAAGCAATTCTNGTTCTTGTGACTCTTCTTTAATCAGTGACTCAGTGTCTTGTCTATCCTCAGAGGAGCTCTGGCTTTCTTCTTCATAGATAGGAGTAAAATAACCCCCAAGCTTACTAGACTGTTGCTTTTTTGGGAATACTCCAGGATGCCGTTTTATATAATGTGACACAATCCCTTTCTTGCTGTAAGACTGGAAGGAGCAGATAGAACATTTTTTCATCTCAATGGCTTTCTTCAACTCATCACTTAGTTCAGGAGAATCGGCCTTCTGTGGAGTAGGAACAACAACTTTGTTTGGTTTATCAGTGACGGTTCTGGAAGCAGCTAAGCAGTGAGTATAGTAAGCATCTATATCATGGCGCTTCTGGTAATGTGCTGCAAGACCTTTGCGAATTGGGTTAGTATAAGAACACAGTGCACACTTGAACAAATTATTTTTGCCTTCTGGTTGTGCCCGTACGTTATTATGTTTGATTCTGTAGTGTCTAGCTATGCCTTTTCTGGTAGAGCAGAAATATTTGCATAATTGACACCTAAAGATTGTGTGTGAGGCAATGTTTTTACGTGGCTTGAACCCAGTCAGTTCGGTCACTTCACCAGGTTCTAGAGTAACAACAGTTTGAGGATGTTCTTCTAATGGTGTATCTGGCTCCACAGTAGAAACAACTTCTTTCTGCAAAGTTTCTGCAAACATGTCAGGTTGTGGTTGATGATGATATTTTTCATAGTGAATCTTCAATTTTTCCAAGGTGCCATGGGTATAGGGGCATATTTTACACCTGTAGGCCCCATAACCTTGTTTGAATATTCTATTTTCTTCATTTTCATTAGGATCATTAGGTGGTTCTAGATCATGCACAAAATCCTCAGCAGTGACCTTTATTAAAGGATGCCGTTTTTGGTAATGGGTAAGTACACCATGGATACGCGTGTTAATGTATGGACAGTGTCTGCATTTATACACTGCCCCAGGTTTAATATCTACATCTTGAGCAAAATCTGCAGCTTTAACTTTCATACCAGGATGTTTCTTGCCATAA
This sequence comes from Platyplectrum ornatum, assembly GCA_016617825.1. Taxonomy (NCBI): domain Eukaryota; kingdom Metazoa; phylum Chordata; class Amphibia; order Anura; family Limnodynastidae; genus Platyplectrum; species Platyplectrum ornatum. Next base: position 37,861 of record JABWIB010002603.1, on the reverse strand, counting down.
TGGGTCAGGAGGCCATGGAGATTGTTGTATTCGGATAGGCAAACTGTGCATTGATANGGTGATGAAGACAGAGAAGTGGACAATTGTGAGGTCTTATCTTGCATTATACTTGAATCATCTCCGCTCTCTGTATAAGATTCTGTGTTTGTGTAGTCTTTATGAGTAGCATGAGGTTTTAAGGCCATATCAACCTCCAAATTTATATTTTGTACAGCATCCTTCTCTTTAATGATATCGAGCAATATAGATTCATCACCTTTCAGAGCCCATGGATGTAGAGCTTGATAGTGATTGGTNATATCCCAGATTGAAGTAGCTTCAAATGTGCAATCTCTACACTTATAGGATTTTGATTCAACTGCTGTTGGCGCTTGTGAATTTTCTGGACCAGCACACAGCTTGGTTGCCATATAAGTATAGTCTACATAATGTTCAGGATGGCGCCTTTGGTAGTGTTCAAGAAGACCACTTGGCTCTGAATGAGAGTAAATACACCATTCACAGTGAAAACCGGCTTCAATAAATCCATCTACAAAAGCCCATTTCAATATAGAAGTCACTGTAGCTTTAATACTAGGATGATCTTTCTTCATATGCTTTCTGAGAGCATAGACATAAGGGGTTGAAAATGAGCACTGCCTACATTTGAGACTTCTGAGCTTTTTCTTCTCATGCTCCATAGTAGATGGTAGACTGTGTGTGCTTATTGTAGATTTTTTTTGACCTTGCTCACAGAGACTCCTTATTGCAGCTGTATGTTGCCTAATAACATCTGCATTGACCTTAAAATCCCTATGTTTTTTCTGATAATGTATTAGAACTCCTTTGACTGTTTGATTCCCATAGTCACAATGCTGACAGAAGAACATTTCATTGTCTTTTGGCTGAATATGGCCTTTCTTTGCATTGTGAACTTGTTTTCCAGGTGTTGATTTTGGGGTATCTACATTTCTCATAGTCTCAGAATTCGGAGGCGCCTGTCTGATATACTTTGCTGTGACTTTTATCTCAGGGTGTCGCTTCTGATAATGAACCAATACACCAACAACAGAGCGATTACTATATGAACAGTGTTTGCAGTAGTACAACTCAATATTTACATCTGGTGGAGAAGCCACATTTGTAGAGTTTGGAGTTACGGAAGAGCCTCCATCAAATGCCAATTGTGAAATGGCTGTGCCACTGTCCACAGAGATAACNCGCATCGTTTTCTGAATCCTGAAGTAGGAGGCTTTTTCATCAGGATGCTTTTTCTGATAGTGAACTAAAACAGAATGCATGTTTGGACTAGCAAAACCACAAATATCACAGTCATATACTACAACATTATTAACAGCAGCACTCTTCTGATTTTCAANTTCTGTAGTAGGAGACTTTCCAGGGCTTGATGAACTTTTACTAAAGGATGAGCCACTGGCTCCATGTCCTGATGGTGTAGACGTCACCAGGCTTTTTGGAGCAGAATTCAAGATTTCCCTTAATGTTTGTGATTCAGAATTGAGTTCGTCTTGACTTCTCTCAACAACATAGCTTGAAAATATCATTGCATTATTGATTTTAACAGTTGGATGCATTCTTTGGTAGTGCGGCATCAGACTTCGAACATTAGGACTTGTGTAAGAACAAAAACGACATCTATAAATCAGATCCGACTGGTCGAAATTGAGAACATTCATGGCTTCTGGATGATGTTCTGTGTAATGTTGCTGCAAGTCCTCAAAGTTATTATAGTCTATGTAGCATTCAAGACATCGGTATACAGCACTGTGATCACTAGGATCCAAAATATATCTAAAACTAAATTTGATATAGGGATGCATGCGTTGATAATGAGTGCTAACGCTTCGTGCAGACTTGTTGCTAAAGTCACAATGCTTGCAGTAATATAATCTTCCAGAATCATCGTTGTATTCTGAATTCTCATTGTTTTGGTCACTCTCACTGTACAGGTTTGATTGGTTGCAGGCAGAAGATGAATTTTGATCTTGGTCTTTAAGATCTACAGATTGAAAGTAGTAATCTTCGTCGTCGTCTGACAATGTCAACTCAATTTCTGCTCCATTGGCTACTGAATAATTATGGGGGATGTTCCTAAAGTTCATATTTTTTTGGGACATACTCATCTCCCGATTCCATATTTGTTGAATAGGATACTGATCTCCTTCCTCAATCTGTTCTGAAGGATCCTCCTCTTTGTCAAGTTCTACTTCTATTTCCACCTCATTCTCTTCTTCATCCTCGTCATCCTCCACATTTATGACAGAATCTTCCTGTTGTTTACTTTGGTTAATTTTGCTTTGAAGATTGCTTGCAATTTCATCAATTCTTGTTCTCTTTTTAACAGGAGACAAGTCCAAAGGAAATTCATTTAAATTTTTTCTGGATGTCTTTGCCACAAAATTATTTTTGGAAGATAATCCCAAAATAGAAGTTTGACTTTTTCTCACAGTTCCAGAATTATTGGCATCCAGCTCATTGTCTTGCATTTGTCGTACGAGATTACTACTGCTGTTTGGCATATTGTCACAGAAAGAATGTTTGTGCTGCTGGTGAACACGTAGACCTTTCAGAGTTGTTGTGGAATAGTTGCACATAGTACATTTGTANGGGTTCTGTGGGGAAGAGTCAGTTAGGTTTGCAGACTTTCTGCCATTGATATTGCTAGTTTCATAAGTTTCATTTATTGATGAAGACATACTTTCACTTAAAGAGCTCAAAGGGTCCCAGTCAGGTGATGCACCACTGTGACACTGTTTATGGGCACCCAGCTTTAATGGACTTTTGCATGAAAAGGGGCATTCATCACACTTGTAAACAGCTGTTTTTCCAGACAGATGAATATTTTCAATGTGACGGGAGATACTCCGCCGATGCATGGTGAGAAATGGGCAAAAAGGACATTGAAATCGGTTCATAAACCTTCTAAAAGGAATTCCCTTTGTCTCCAGCAATTTGTTGCTCTCAGATCCCAACAGTGGTTCTCCAGANATCTCATTATGTTCAATCAAACTTAAGCCATTTTCTCCATCAACCTCAATATAATCTTCATCAGAACTTGAGTCGTTTAACAAGCTGTTCTCATCCATATCAATCATAGAATTTGACTTTTCTGAAATTCCATACGGGGGCCGATCTGATAAATTTAAAATGGCAGCATTTGTGGTGAGTTTTGGTTTTATTGGAGCATATGGCATGGGCTGATATTTAGGAGCATTAACTCCTGGGAGGTTACTCATAGGACCCCTATAACTAGAAATATTAGCATTCGGAAGATCATGTGTTGCCATGTTTAGTGGCATAAAGCTATTTCCAGGTCCAGATATCTGACCTCCTTTATTCTGTAGATCCGGAATGGTTATTCCATCCTGTCTTAAGCTTGACAATATTTTGACCATACCACGATGTTTTTTCATCATATGGTCACACCAGCGCTCCCTTCTTGGTGTCTGGTAGCTGCACCATTCACAGCAAAAGTTACCTCTAGACTTTGTTAGAGGTTTTACCATAGATTCTAATATACTTCGCTCCACCACTTCAGCCGGCAATTCTTTACATGTTTCTTGTATTGGCATGGGAACAGGTGTTGATTGTGACATTGTAGATGCTAGAGATTCTTTTTTGTGGTACATTTTCTGATGCTTAATAATTCTTGCCTTTCTAGGAGACTTGTAAGTGCAATACTGACAAGAAAACACTTTGCCAAATCCATCATGCAGCATAATGTTATAATTTCCAGGGGTTCCAAGATGTCCTCCTCCATGAACTTTTCTAGTGTGTTCCATAAGGAGGTATTTAGATCGAAAATAACGAACACAGTATTTACACTGGAAAAACTTGTTTGTTGGTTTAGAACTATTTGTAGGAGGCAGACCATAAAAACTAGGACTGTTGCTGTAGTATGGAACAGGGTTTGCCTGAGGAGTATTCGGTCCTGAAAGAATAAAGTAATATGTAAATAATCATAAATAATATTGAACTATACTATCACTAGCAAAAATAAAATAATGACTACAACCCACCATGAGTCTCTTCTGTAGGCACAAATTCATCTTTCATAGTAGAAAACTCCGGTTCTGGCTGGGTGGTAGAACTCGAAGCAGCAGGTCTAGCTTGACTAGAACTTTCCTCAGTTACATCTGTGGGCTGCAAAAATGCCGTATGGACATCTTGTATGTGACCTTTAAGGTCTTCATAGGACTGCGCTCTGAAGTCACAACCATCACACTGAAGAACTTCCATGATCAAATGTTAAGTTTTCACATCAGGAATTACTGAAACAAAACAAGAAAACAAGTTTAGAACTCTTCAAGCTTTGAATCAGTCTCATCTTCAATACTTTGACTTTAAATTACGATTATTAAAATTCACTGATTGATTAAAATGATCAAGGCTACACAATTTAGAGTGTAAATGAACATATTAAAGATTTTACTTCATTTAGCTTAATTTCAGCAGACAAAAGTTTCTTAAAGAAAATGACTTCATAAAGATCATGAGGTGATAGATATTTAGCTACTATATACGTATTAGTTAAGAAGCATAGAAAACATGCATTCAAATATGCNATTGAATAATTTCTTATTGTTATTACATGCTACTGTTATGCCAGTTATACGTGTAAAAAAAAAAAAAAAAAAAAAGCAACATTGCTGCATTTACAGCTAAATGTTTTGGTAAATGTAATGAAGTCATCATTACAATTGATAAGCAAGTCAAAGCATTTAATATCTGTATGATATAATCTAAGCTACTGAAAATAGAAATAAATAGGGGAAAATAAACTCCTTCTACATTAGAAACATGAAAATGTTGCCTAACATTTTNCAAAGGATGCAGCTTGACATTCCCATAAACAATAGAACATTTCGCTTTGAAGACTTTTAAAGCATGCCATGTTAATGTTATACCAATCTCTTGTGCTGAGAACAAGACTGGACTATGTGGAAGATGCGGCTACATGCTGTAGATCAAATTACAGTTAGAAATGAAGCCCCAGCTCAGCCTCTTCAGCACAATCCATTACATTTGAAAACACTTTTTCCCCAAGGTGCAGAAGACTCCTGCATTGTAAGTAAGCACATCACACAAAAGCAGATCAGCCAGTTTTTTCCACTACCATCCCCCAAGCCTAGACCTTTATTCTCAGTTAAAAGAGACGCTTCCTGCTGAATATATCTAGCACACGTTCCAGCACAGAACTGGATGTGAGGAGCCTTATATCTTCTGCGAAACATTAGACATCTGAGGTATGAAATCAGTCATTAAATCAGCAAATACAATACAATCATACAAAACATCATTTCATATTCCACTGCTCTCGTTTTCTGTGGGGAAAGTACTAGAAGCACAGAAAGAACACCAGCACATGACACCACCAGACACTATTAACATAAAAAGGGGTTAACCTGAATCCACAACACAGGTCATATCCTTTCTGCTCTCATGTGAGTTGTCTNCTCTCTGCAGAAGGACATCTGACTGCTTGCTGAAGTCTAAAAGACCTTTGTTAATCACCAGCCAGACTGACTGCATCTGCAAACCCTGCCAACAGACACACCCTACAACACAAAGCCTTCAACAAGCCCTTTATAAAGGAAGTTCTCTGAAAGCCTCATTGTGCATCTCTGGAGAAAAATAGAAATGTCTTCAGCAAGACATCTTTATACACACTGCAGAGCAGCCGAAAAACAATAAACAATGGTTTAGGGTAGTTTGAAGGTTATTACTAAAAAAAAACACATTAAAGGACATCCAGCGTTAGACCAAACATAAGGAACATTTGGTGCTTCAAGTCTGGTAAAGCTACAGCTCTAAGCATTCCTCATACAACTTTGATACATGGCAAATCATGATGGGTCTCATCGTTTCACAACAACTTCAGTGTCACAAGCTGCTCATGACTGTACATAATCTAAATCAGGGCTTGTCCATGGGAGTGTATAATGTATTAAGTAAATAACATGATGCACATTAGGATAATATTGGATGGTTATATTGAAATATCAATTTAATGGATTGGACATAGGGCAAAACAAAGAATTACAGCTCAAGCTCCTTACAATGGAAATGTGAAGCAGTCAGATGGTTTAATGAGAACCCGCAAGGGTTCTATTACACCAGTCAATGGTTGAAGTCAATGGTTGACAATACTTCAATACAACTTTCATAGCTCCCCAGTAATTTTATAAGCAAAACAATGATACACATTAACATATTAGTA
>JABWIB010002603.1:17146-28858 GCA_016617825.1 Platyplectrum ornatum | reverse complement strand
CATGCAGGGAGAATACTTGCACACTGATACTGACCAGCGTTACTGTTACACTGTTATTACACTTGTGCTGGAAACATCATCTCTCACCTGTAATACTGATTGCAATTAATTACATTTACCTCCCCTGCAATTCAACATGGTTTTGCCCACTCACTTCAATAGTACGTAAGTGTGGATCCAGTACATTGTGATGATGCATGTTTAGCCTAATTTGTTATCACTGAACATGGATCGGAACAAAGTAATTGCTGATGTCTTGATTTGACATTTAATTTAGCATTTGGCGTGTGGGGAACATTAGGGGACACATGCTTGGTCTCCAACTTTTCAATTATTATATAACCTCTATGCCTTTCCATGTTCTCAGCATCAGTCACCTATAATTCAGTCAGAAATACATAAAAACACTCAAAAATACCCCTAAAAACAACTAAATAAAATGTAGTATGCACAATAAGGGATACGTTCACTGACTTCAGGAAGTTTACTTATGTTTAGCTTTTTGCTGTATTTGTTTTGTTATTTATTTTTTTTACTATTATTTAAGCCGATCATTGGACAGCCGTGCTTAGATCAGAAACAGTGCTTTATAAAAAAAAATCAACGGATGATTCCAAATGATTTTGTGGCCTTGGATCCTCTTAGCAGACCCAGAGCACGGCTGATGGAAACAGATAAATGAAGCGTTACTTGCAATATAGGTCTTTCCTGCCAAAACTACTATGTAAAAAAATAAAAGCATGTGTAAATGGAAGATGTTTTCTAAGTAAGTGAGTTCCCGTTATTTATGTTTTGTTGACATTTTAAAAGATGAAATTGGCACTGAACCATTTGGGATCAATGCCATGAAATGTGGACAATTCATCCTCAATAAATTACATTCAATTTGTTTGCCTAACTCTTGTAGCGTGGAGTGCTGGTAGCTCAAATGATGATACAGATGTGTTGGTTTACTGCTGGCGGAGAGTCTTCCAGTATATTAATATACGGCATATGACTGGAGGTCAGAAATAATAACCTCTGCAACTCTGGAAAAAATATAATAATAATAACAATTTATAGAACTGGTAGAAAATGCCTTGTATTAAAATCCCACATACATATGCCCAGTGCATTGCCCTTTACTCCTCATACACACAGATGTACATATATCAGGCACATATAATGTACATTAATGGCACCTACCAGTGTAGTTCAGAGCTCTTCTTTTACTCTTTTCTTTCTACTTGTTACAAAGTGTTACAACCCTATATAGCCAGGGGAGCACCCCGATGAGGAAAGGGGACTTGGGGAGTTGTTCTGGAGGCCTGGAAACCCCCTTAGCACTAGGATTAGCAATATTCATATTACTCCCAGAGAACCATGTGGTTGTTTAAATTTGTATTTCATTCTCTGGNCACTAGTGGTTGCACTAGACAAGAGCTGCTGAGATACAATAACAGCCTGCTCTGTCTCAGTGTGTGCTGAGCTCACAGTTACCCCACATTGTCAGAGACACAGAACTATGGACATCACTGCAGGGTGAGATTCCCTTCCAGGCTGCTGCTATCATTGTCACCTATGTCACACAGCNGTCTTCCTGCATGTATGGTCTGTGCTGTCACTGACCTGTCAGTAAAAGCCTATTCCTTGACTGNATGCCAGACATGTCTGTAACTGACATGGTTGATACTAGTGGTAATACCCTAAAGAAGAATTATACTTCACAGCATGATTACAGATGTGGGGGCAAACACTCAGGTCTCATCGCATAGAAGAGTGAATAGGAAAACTCTCTTTNTTGCTCACCAGTTGTTTTTCAGTTATTCATAAAATAATAGTGCACTGTTGGTAAGATAAAGGGAATATAGAAAATCATATACTGGTGGCATAATGGGGGACAATAGGGTTAATATGGGCATTTCTGGCNTCCCACATGAAGAATTTTCAGTGTACATATACACACGTACATATACACTGTCAGTCGATCATATACACATACTGATGGCATACTGANGCTTCCTGCATATATGGGAATACAGTTCTATGCTAAATAGAAGGCTGTACCAAAAAAGAAAACCTTTGCCATCCAGGGGGTGTCCTCAGCCCAATCTCCATACTGGTTTGTTTTTTCTCAGGAGGGAGAAACTAAAAGTCAACAACCCTGATGTAACTGGATGTGACCTAATTACAGGACAGTTATGGCAAATAATGGACCGTCGGCCACTTTGCTGGTAATATGTTAAATAAAAAAGTACAAAAGAGAAGAAGAAAAGCCTTTAATCTATTCACTAATTCATCCAGAAAATCAGCTCTTCGGATCTGAAATACAATGTTCACATGTTCCTTTAATTGCTTCTTTATGGCCCATATGGCAAGTGAACACCTTATAAAAGCTGGTGGCNGGGGTCAGAGGTTAGCGTCGGCATGTAGCTTGTTCTTACATGCTTTGGTGGCAAGATTTGCACATAGTCTGAAAGCAGAGAGATTACACATGGCCCGCTCCAGCAATAAAACCCTGTGGGACCNGCTTGATCTCTGAATGACCCAGTCCTATTACCCAGACATGGAGGGCTACAAGGACAGGGAGAGAAAATAACCGAGAGCAAGACAGTGACAAGCAGGCATTTCCCAGTTCATGGCTTATGCTTTCTATAGAAATACAGTTATACCAAATAACTCAGACAGATTGNCAAGTATTTTAAAAGCACATTTANAATTATTNTTTTTTTTTNATAAAAAATNTCCCAATATAAGTAAAATAAGGAAAGTCACACATGGAAAGGTATAGTTATAATTTTTTACCATATAAAATGTAAAATCACCAACACTTGTGTACTGTGAAATAAAACATTCACTTTAGAAACATTAATTCAAACTCCTCTGTATCTGAGATACATAACTATATAAGCTATAGCCAAGTTGTTTATCAATTCAATACCATTAATCACAAGGGTATTGAGTAGATCAGAGCCAGATCAGTGGGGCCGGGCACTTAAGAACANCAAAATCTGGGACTACAAATAAAGGTACCAATGCTACTTAATATAGAAGACCATTTAGCATTNGGCACCTATAACAAGATGTCTTTTGAACGATCATTTGAACAACTATACATTCAGGTCATGTTNTTACAAAAACATGTATACCTGGCTCAGGAGCCTGTACTAGGGCAAGATATGTCCCACTTCTCAACTAGAGTGGTAGCCTTCTTTTATATTAATATGTATATTCATCTACCTTGTTGTATGCTGCATTAAATGACTCAGTATGACACATATCTTTAACTGTATTCTAATATAGTTTCATTACCTCTTTTTTACCAACAATGATAAAAAAGAAAACTTTAACAATATTGGACACATCTCTCTACTGAACTATTATCAAGNATAAATTAAAAATATGAAATACTTCAATAGGTTTAATCATTATCTTGGCAGAAATCCCAGATTATAATTGGAAGTTCCCTCAGATAGGGAAAGAACTAAAGCTGCCTATGGTGGATGGAAAATTCCACAGCAAAAAGTCCACAGTTGCTTTCTGCATGATGTTTGCATACTATATGTTAGTCTCNCTAGAAGTTAGTACATGTTGGGATGTCAACAACATGGCAGATCNAGGCAACTGAAATAAATATATCGTCACAGCATGTACCATTTTATCATTAGCTAAATAACTCAAATAAAATACTCAATAAGTTTAGATATCCACAGAAAGATTGTCCTCCAAGGTCATGTAAAGTATACGCTGAGGGAATAGTGAAACGCCCACTGTTGGGGAGCCCTCTGTCAGCGCTGTTCCGTTGTCTGCTAAAATCAGATGTGGTTCACCCCTCTTTTGTCAAACAGAAAANAAGCATATCGTACATCACACCATGTCCTCTTTTCTTTTATTCAATATTTTATTGAATATATAGGGGGAATTAAAAAATATTGTGGTCTGAATATGGGGCTGAGCTGAGGCACTTTGCAGTTGGACACTTGATGGTTAAGAACTATTGGGAAGGAAGCTGCTCACTTCTACAACCCCCTCAGATAGCCAAGGCCAAAAGAGATAAAGAGTAAAGACAAAGTACAGAGAGGCTCTTCACACTACTGAGAGTAAGCAGTACAGTCTCACACAGATGTTATCAGAGGAAACAGCTAGCAAAAAATGTATATTCTGTTCTCTCTGTCATCTGTAAAGGGATTACTGTGACCATGGCCACTTGCCAAAAAAAGTCCTATGGGAGGGAACGACAGACGCACCTAAAAGTAATACTTTCCTGCCAAGGGANGCATCCCAGAGTATAAACACCTGTAGTGAAGGTGTAGACACTGATGCTAAACAAGGCTCACTACTCACCATCCAGGGCACACTCACCAACCTGGTGGAAGGGGCTGAGAGTCCAGAGTCTGTTTTACTGAAAGATTCTCCAATCTCTTTCCATGTCCTAGTTGAGAAACCTATGCCACTTATCTTTAAAAAGTTGAAAATCTGGGAGAACTATTCTTGTTAATGTGGAACACAGCCATCACCTTCATCAGAAATGATGCGACAGTTTGAAGCACTTTTTACCTGCATGCAGAACTAGCAATGAAGAGATACAAGACGCAAAACTTCATATCTAAACTTGTCTAACTGGTTCAGTGGCTCCCAGTAAAACCAAGAAATGAAGCTNAACAGTATCCAGTGGTTCAAACAGAGGGCACATATAGCAACCAGGAGGCCATACAGCTTTATTACGTTCTGACTGAGCCACACACCCAANATCATGCCCACAAATGCTTCTTTGGTGTCCCTGGTGTGATTTAAATACAATGCCAACATAACCAGATACTTNCGAAACAACTAAGCAATCACCTCCAGATGGAGGGACTACCCCTGCAGTAGAATGGTCAGCTTCTGCCTCCTAATTGTCTACTACCAGGATGTGAACTACACAATTACACGCACTTGAAATTCTAAGCCTTTCATTACCTGCATTCTTCTTCTGCCCTGTCTGTTGATGTAAAAGACCTATTTGCCCCAGGATCTTTGCCACTGGAAACGCTACACTCTGTAGCGGTGTGTTCATTTATTTAGATTTAGGATCTATCTGTGTACTAAGACCATCTGTGGGCCAAGTCCTTCATAAACAATGATACACCCAAAGTTGATGTCCTGAAACAAATTTAGCTCTATCTAAAATAAATATATTACATGAACTAAGTTTTACATTGTTACACATGAAACAAATAGCCAGACAAACAAAAGTTTTGGATGTCTATAATAAATTCTACAAACCATGCTTATGAGGAAAATTGCATTTTANGAATCCCCTCAGTGTTTAGTATCTGATAAAATTGCATCTAGCCAAGATAAATTTAGGACAAAACACTGGAGCAAGCAATTGTGATAAAATAAAGGAAAGTAAAACAGATTAAAGGCAGGCAGAATTTTAGAGTTGAGCGTATCATCATAATACCAGCAAAGGTTGGCTGAAAAACATATACATTAAACACCCTAACAGTCTATTATTAACATAAGATTAACCTTTAAAATGTATCTATAGTCTGCTCCACCAATATGTTCCTTTAGAAATGTACCAACACAACTGGAAACATTAAAGGACAGCCGCAAGTCATTACTTAATAAATAGAAGAGGAAGCATTTTAGGGTAAATGCTGAAAATTGCATATTTCCGTAATCAAATATGCCAGTTTCAAACTCCCTTGGGAAATGCGTCCAGGATGACAGTGTATTATTTGTTTGTGGAAATATACACATAAATGTAACATATACAGAAACCTGGCTGATCATTAGTATATTTAATCAAAACACCTAAACACAATAGGTGTTTAGAGGTTGTAGAATAGTTGGTCAAAAATGTAAACACCTTGTGGATTACCTCCTGCGTGAATGGAATGCCTTTATATAGTAGTGGACCAATTGGTTGGTTACAATGCCATACAAATTAACACATTTTGGATGACATATGGCTATAGTAAGTCATAAGTTAAATGATTAAAACAATAGACATCACATAGAGATGAATGCAATATACACAAAATCTAGAATTGGAAATAAAGCCAATGTTTTAAAAACAGAATAGTTATATTGTGTCTAAAGCTGGCCATATACCAGAGTGATTATCACTCACAGAAGGTAGTCTACTATAATTAACAATATTTCCGGCAGCGAAAGGACCCGATATTTGTGTCTTACAGNTAGACNATTTTACATCTCTACCTAAAGTGTTATGTCCACCCAATACTCGATAAATCTTGTATAAATGTAAATAAAAGGCAGGCCTGAGGGGAAGAACAGAACACTTCGACCAATACTAAATTTCCTATTTGGTGTCTAAATTCTAAATATCAGCATGCGTCTCATGTCAAACATTCTGGTATACAGATGTCAAAATGGCATGCTGCATATGTATAGTGCGCACACTTTACCAGTAAACAAAGCTTTGGAAAACAACACCACAATGCTTTCATTAGATGTCCACATTCAGGGCTGTACATACAATTGTCATTAAAGCAAGTCAACTTTTATTGCCTACAATAATTAAATGTGTATATCAAACGTGAATTTAAAATGTTTATCTGTGCAATATAGATGAGCACATCTGACCACAGGAACTCTGTCACAGGAAATCAACCCTGCATATTAAATATTATAGTGAATCCATATAAAAAACAATTTTTGACGTTTGTTAAACAAAGACATAACACAGCATGATCCTGGCCATGAAAGTACCTTTATCCATTAAATAAATACCTTTTTGAAAACCAAGAGCTGCAAAATAGCCAGCGGAATTTTCCACTGGAGAACATGATCTGTCTTTAAACCATATCTTCTCAGAGAGCTGGCTTCCAAATGTAGAAGTATCAGTAACAGAACTAGTCTCACAAAGGTGAAAAAGAAATCTCATTTTCACTTCTAAGGTTTCATTACTACCATAAAGCTTTTTTCTGTATATCAAATGACTCCCATCTCCTCACCAAAATAATAACATAAATGTTGTGAAGTTTTTGCTCTTAAATGCACTTACGGTGATTCTTTACGCTGAATTCTAATTTTGGTGGAGCAACTTACTTGTGCGTCTGGACAGAAACCAAACCACACAAAGCTGCATGAGAAAGACAAGATAAAACACATAGATGAAAACAGATCAGATCTAAGATCAAATCATTTAAGGGGGAGAAAACACATTTGGTATGTGTGTTGTGTACTTATTCTCACATCTTCTCTTCATTGTGTCTAAATGACTGTTTCTTCTTCGACCAGCCAGACAGGAGAGCGATCTCCGTGTCTGTGTGGCCTCCCTACATTCATTGTGATCACAGCTCAGGTCAGGGAAAATACAGAAGTGAGATTGCATGTAATAAAGCAAAGGACTGTCAGACAAAGCACACCACTGAATTATCACCTGTAAATTGGGATTACCAATGTCAATGACATCTCACATTCTACATGTCAAATCAAGGGATAAATGTACCTATACCTTAGTTTATCGTAATGTTGTCTCTTTTGTACAAAAGAAACCAATATAAATTTTTTTATTTAAATATATATCAAATATATAATTAATTAGAATTTGTGTGTTGAATGTTTAGTGTGGGAAATAAAATTTTACTGAGCTAAGTATAACAATGAGAGTCATGGAATGTCTTACTTATGGTATCCACCTAAGAAAATGTTTTTCAGACATAAGTTAGTTTAAAACCACATAACAGTTTGTGTAACAGTTGGATGGTCAGGAGTTGGAATACAGGAGCATTCTGTACCTAATGGAATGGGTCATGTTGGAGGGAGTGTTTTGTTAGGAGATAACAGTAAAATAAACAAGTCCTGTTTCTCTATACAAAAACGTACTGTCTTACAGTCACTTTTAGTGGTGTAACTAATGTCTAGATAAAAATGTATTGAATCATTTTCATGATGGACGTAAAACAAAAACATAGGTATACAATGCATTTAAATTCCATTAATTAGGAAAGTACCATTTAAAGGAGAGGGGGCTTACCTAGATGTGAACGATTATTGTGTTTTGACCATAAAAAATATATATTTCAAATAGTTCCTTACCATCATATAGGAACCACAATAACATTGGCCATCTTATAAAAACCTCCATGTGCTTACATATGATACCACACAGAAGGCAACGTTTAGACAGAGGGCGTTCTGAGATATACAGTAAATGTGGACTAAGATAACCACATGACCACATATGGAGTCCTCATTTTATGTAAAGAAATAAAATCTTAAAAGAAATAGAAGGTAACTTAATGCCCTGAACAAAGCTTCACCAAAAGTTTACAGCTAAACCATTCAACAAGTCATTAATGTTGTGCAAGTCTCCATCTTAGTGAATTATTGGGACTCCATTTTGTGGTGAATACAGATATATAAAACAGGAAGAATGGGGATGAAGGCAAGTGCCATACTGGTCTAAAACCTATTCTTACTTGGTTGTCAAATTAAACGTGAGACAAGCAGGGCTTACTGGAGAAGAAAAAGTATTTATATATATTTATTGTGACAGGAACACCAAACAACCTAGAAAGGTTACATGTCATCGTGTTGTGTTATGGGTGTTTTAGGAATACACCAACATTTCCCTTATACTCTAACTCTACCAAAAGTTAATTTCCAGACAATATAACCATAAAGCCAACATAATAATATAAAAATATTTAAAATACCAACCCAACACAGATCATGAAATAGTCGTCTGGTTGACAATTATCCATCAGATTGTTTCTAGCTATTTATGTATATGATTTACTGTTAATTAGAAACATAATATAATGTTGTACCTCTGTAGTGTGAAGTAATGTTCTTTCCTTGGTTGGCGTTGGCGAGTTTACCTTAAACATTACAACTCATAAAACAGGTTGAGCAAAGAAGAGGCGGCACAGATGCCAAAACATGTGAGCCTGTAACGTGCACCAGCCAACTGCACCAACAACACAATGAGCCATATTTATATGGCTGGAACCATTAGGGTACATCTACTGTGTTTACACAATGGATACATTCAATAATAAAGGTATTAAGGTCCATTGTGTATTTCTTTTTATAGGCACACACTGTTTGGTGGTGCAGCTGAAAATGTAAGGTGCATTAGAAGCAGCAAACATGTTCCCAAGGTCTTCTCAGTGAAATAAGTGTTAACAAAATGAGTTTTCCTATGCGTGGAATGATTGTATACCATACAGTTCACTAGGGACATTCTGCAATAAGTCTCAAGACCTAATATTCTCAGACACATTCTCAGCTAAGCTCTTGCTTGCTTTTCTTCTTATCAATATGATCCGTTTTACTGAATCGTTTTAAAACAAGAAGTAATGAAGATATATCAAAGCTCTTACTTCAGTGCACAAGACTCGTTGTGGGGAATAGGTTTGTATCTGCTGTAGATCAAATTACAGCAGCAGAATGAATGCCAGCCCATGTCTCTTCAGCACAATCCATTACATCTCAATGCATTTTTTTCCAAGGTGTAGATGGCTCCTGCATTCTAAGCACTTCATAGAAAAAGCAGATCAGCCAGTTTTTTTCCTCTACCATCCCCCAAGCCTAGACCTTCCTCCTCAGCGAAGACACTGCTCTGCTGAATATTTGTAGCACATGTTCCTGAGGCAGGAGACATTGCTTCACACAATCTAACGCTATGCTGAAGCAGCCATTTTACCTCAGAGCATTCACAAACAAAGAAGCTTAAAGCCTCAACACAACATGGCTCCACAGACATCATGTTACCTAGACAGAGCACATAGCTCAAGAACAAGCCCCTCTCATGCCTGAAGAGAATTATTAGTTGAAGATCACGGTTACATATTTTACCGTCTTCAGGCAAAACCTAATAAATAATTTGTAGCTGTTTTCCAGTTTGGTAACAGGCTTTAGGTCCAGACATGGGGAATATGTAATGAACCTGAAGCTGTACCCCCAAAAGATGTCACCATATGTTTTCTTTAGCTGTGCTTATCTCAAATCTGCCCGACTGCTTCGACAAATTANGTGAGTCCACCTCGAAAATGTTCTCTGAAAGCTTTATAGTGTAGGAGAAAGTTGGAACACAATCCATCAGTACTACGCAATACAGCGATTATTGGTCCAATATACTGATAATTGATGATCACGCCAATAATTGCTCTAATGTGTGGCAACTTTATGGTGGGTTTATATAACCTTAGCATGAAAATAAATCATATGTTTTGATGGAAAACAAAAGATGTATAGTCGTATAACTTGCATAGATTAATACCAGAATGGACTGGTTTCAGATCTCTGCAAGAGAGTCATTTTCCAATCATTGTGGTAGAATATGACCTGCATTTTGAAACTGCCANGTATTCCCAGTACAGATCTGTACTCAAGTTTTCCTTTTTGGGACTGGGGTGACATATGTCCCAAATATTCAAATAGCACAATGAGGCCATTGCTAAACACCTATGTACACTTCCCATCCTTCCCCATTTTACACAATGTAGGGGGTCTGCTGTCTGAATCCCATGGCCTGCAGGAAAGGTCCATCATCATAGCATTTTTGTAAGTCTGGATCCAGTCCTAAATGCTTAAATATTTCTAAATGCTGAAAGCCACTTTTTAAACTTAAATATCCTAGCTAATATTCAAAAGACAAGTCCAGTTACACAAACACAACTTGAGAACAAAGGATGTGGCTTGTCTACTGCTTATTAAAACAAACAAAAGCAAATTTCCTGCAGTTGAAGGATCAGTGGTGAATGTTTTACTCCATTGTGGATTATCTGTACCTGTGTATCTTTATAGACATTTTTACACTGCATTCATAGCATACTGTGTTTCTATAAATAGGTAGATTTTTTTGAAGATCAGTCATAAATCCCATTTATGGATCAGTCTAAATATGTTCCACTCCTTTTAGTAATGGATATGGAACTAATATCTTTTATTCCTTCACATTCACATGCAGATCTACATGTACTATGTGCAGTTTCATTCTGTGGTTGTTCCTAATCATATTTCCCATTTATGGGCCAGGGAAATATGCCCTTGCTTTATCTATCCAAGCAGTTATCTTTCCTCATTGCAGTCAGCCTTTTGATCCTTTAAATGCGCCCAACATGAATGTTGTTAGAATGTACAATGTGACAGAAATATGCTCTTGCCCAGTTCCTCCAAAAATACAGCACNTTCACGTTCTTGAAAAAACCATAACATGGTTTATACAAAGTAGCTATCATTCACACAATTATTTGCCATTCACACACAGTTGTGAAGCATACAAGAACATGGGTTGAATTGCTCATTTTGTCAGGTTTAATAATGTTCACCCAACTAATCTTCAGCTACTTCCTTTTTATTCTAAACAATTAAACTTTTCATATCAAGCTTTTAATCCCAAATATATCTATAAGTAAATATTGTCTTACAATTTTCATGTGACCGACAGAAGTCAAAAAGGGCCCTGCTTACACTCTATGTAAGGAGTGGCCAAACTAAGGCTTCATGATCTACCAACAGTACATGTTTTCTAGGTCTCCTCAGAAAATCACAGGTAACATAATTACTATAAGCTCTGGATCTTTCCAAATATGTCTGTTAGTTATGAACACACCTATGCTCCAACATGGAGANCTNGAAAACATGGACCGTTGGTAGATCACAAGGTCAGGGTTTGGCCTCCCCTCAGTTTTAGACACAACTAAANGCAATGATCAGACTAATTTTCAACATGTTTCACAGATATTACGCTAACGACCTTATATGTGG
>JABWIB010002603.1:4293-15900 GCA_016617825.1 Platyplectrum ornatum | reverse complement strand
CACCTCCAGAGTGACTGCTAAGGAACACCTCCAGAGTGACTGCTAAGGAACACCTCCAGAGTGACTGCTAAGGAACACCTCCAGAGTGACTGCTATGGTCTATGGTCATTGACAATCATGGTCTATACAAAAACTTTCCCTCTCTTATTAATGTTGCTCCTCCAGTAATTAAAGATATTGATATATGGTAACCTATTCTACATCCAGAAGAGCTCAAGTGCTTACAACACAATTNCTA
Source organism: Platyplectrum ornatum (assembly GCA_016617825.1). Classification (NCBI taxonomy): domain Eukaryota; kingdom Metazoa; phylum Chordata; class Amphibia; order Anura; family Limnodynastidae; genus Platyplectrum; species Platyplectrum ornatum. Next base: position 15,662 of record JABWIB010002603.1, on the reverse strand, counting down.
CAAATTACGTCAGTAAATGTCTAAACAAACTAAATCAAATCTACACATACTAACGCTGCAGGTTATGATATCAGTGTGATGAAGGAGATCATAGTGTCATGAAGAAGGGTGCATTTCGATTACGTGGCACAATAATTAACCAACACAACAGTGGTCACCTCCACACATCACTGGCCACTTTAATGAGCCTTTCACCAATTTCCACCTCATGTGACTCTTAAACCGGCCCTGTTCACAATTCAATAATAAGGAAGTAATGATTAACGAATAATGGAAATTCTGAACAGCTAATTTTAGTAGTGAATTACACTTACTGAAAGAAGCATGGATTTAAATGTCATTTTTNTATATCTTAAAATTAAAATAAATCGATAACGCATATTAAAAAGAAAAGCCCATTTAAAATATATACTGTCCTATCATCTCCACAGTGAAACTATAACACTAGTCCGTTTACTACATAATCAATGGACATGGTTTCAACAGCCTAAACTAGTATCAAATGTTCATGTGTTGTTGTATTAATGATAACTATCAGGTCAAAAGCCTGTTGATCAATGATAAAAGAATTATTCATACACACAAACATCAGTTTGGATGTTACTTTAGAAGTGCCACATTTATATAATCATTCCATTTTGTTGCCATTATATGTAGGGTGGCTGATAAAACTCCTCAAAACAATTAAAAGTTGGAAGTAAACGCAATGTCCAGTTCAATGCAGAAACTTCTGAATCATCTCCATCATATGATATACGGCAAGGTGACTGGGGTACAGTATTGCATTTAATATAACCATATAGTTATCTCATCCTGCTACAAGCCTCAGGGGAAAGACTGAGCATTCTCTGTCATACACCACAGCCTGTCTCTCCATTCCATGTATATGACCCTTTACACCACGTATGGTTAATGCAATCTGGAATGAAGATTCTTCTAGCATTCATATAATGCGTATGGAAGAGGTGGATATCTGCTGTAGATCAAATGACAGCTAGCACATGAAGCTCCAGCTCAGCCTCCAGTGCAGAGTCTATTACATGTGAGGCATTCTTTCCATGGTGCACATGGCTCTTCAGAAAAAGCAGATCAGCTAGTTTCCCCCTCTACCATCCCCCAGGCTTAGACAATTCTCCTCAGCCAAGAAACACTGCTCTCCTCATCCTATCCAGCACATGCTCCACAGATAGGAGAAAGTGCTTCTTCACACAGCATCAGTAGCAGCCATTTTACATGCAGCCACTAGAAGGCTGAGCCTGGAACACAACATGGCTTCAGAGACCATTCACCTCCTGGATGAGACAAGCTGCTATTACAGGAATGAGTGCTGCTGGAAGTGAATGCAGTGCTGTGTAATAGCTACATGCCGCACACAAGCAAGATCTCAAGTTAACCATCTCTAGGCAAACCTGCTTTCACTTGTTAGAAACTGATGGGAGATAGGCTTTAATGNTCCTCAGCTCTCTCGCTCTGAGCATGCCTCATAAATGCCTTTATTTATATTTTATATATATATAACCAAGCAGACCTGATAGATCATGTCCATATTGCCTTTGTACACAGAGGAGTTGTCTTGCTGCAGAGAGAAGACCTTATCTGACTGGATTGCTTGCTGGATTCCAAAGTCTAAATGACCTTTGTTAATCACCAGCCTGTCTGTTTACATTAACAAACCCTGCCAACAGGCACACCCTTCAACCGAAAGTCCTCTGAAAGCTTCACTGTGCAGNCACTGGAAAGAGACACTCTAACCCCAATGTACTGAATAAGAAGGGTTCATTGAGGTGTATACAAGTGTGCAGAACATTGGCTTAATAAGTGTTAAGTATTAACAAGGGAGCCTGCAGGACGGCCATCACTNCCCATGTTTCTATATCATCAGCTGCAATGTAAAACAATGATAGCTGGAATATTTTTCAATGATGTCTTAAACACATACATCAGACTGGAAACTCGGGTGCCATCCCTGCTTAGGTCATTTAAGGCCAAACCGTTGAACTCTGTATTCTGGGTCAGTGTATAGAACATGGATATATGTGCAGAGTAGATGTTGAAGGATCATTTACAGATGATTCGTGAATAAACACTGCATTGTTGGNTAAGAGTTGAGACTGAAGAGGGGAAGTGACTAGTCAGTTTAGCTTTCACAAGATTAAGCCGTTCTCTGTGGAGCTGAAACCCATCTGGGAGGGGTGGAGAGAAATTGGGTCAGGTGGATATACTCAATGACACAGGTCATTTGGAGGAAAGGGTACACAAGCATAGGAGGAGGAGCATACGCGCCATCATGACTCTCATTCCATTAGGTACAAAATCCTCTTCTTCTGAGCCTCCAGCTGTTACACTCTATATAGCTTTAATGAAATAACTCTTCAACACATGTGATTTCCAATGCATCTGACATTTGGACGCTCAGGACCAGACCATGACATGGGTTTGAAGGTGGGGGTAAGTATATTCAGCCAGGAGACCATATAACCTTCCTGCATGAGGAGTTTGAATAAAAGCGAGTCTAGCATGAAATGAATTCTCAGATGGATCCAGCATTTCAGCATTATAGTAATGTCTGTATAGGAGTCTCACCTTGGTTGAGGTTGGGTGTATGGTAGAGGCAGGCATAACCAAATATGTGTATACTGTGCATGGGAACTAGAGCTTGAAAGATGAAAAATGAATAGACATTGGAAAAGGAATGGAAATTTTGAGATGAGGGAAGAAGTGAGTACATGATGAAGAATGCATGTTAGAGAACATGTTGAATGTCACAATGCTGAGGTGTNAAACTAAAGAAAGTAGAGGACCTGAGAGTGTAATATGTTGGTTAGAACATAGGTCTAAGTTGTGTATGCTATTATTGTTAAAATTGTGTGCAAGTCAGAGAAGTTGACCCTAAAAGTAGGCAATCAAGTAGACCAGGCTAGAAACTGAAGAGTTCATCTAGAGCAGAGGATCTCAACCACGGTCCTCAGGACCCCCTAACAGTCCATGTTNTCCATGTCTCCTTGCTGGAGNACANGTTGTTATNACTGACTGACGTGAACAGGTCCACACGTGGTGTAGTTATAAAAATGTGTAAAAAATGTAGGGGTTCCTGAGGACCGTGGTTGAGAACCCCTGATCTAGAGGTTCAGGGTAGGTGGAGAGAGAGATTATATAAGGATGGTTCATTGATTGAATTATGGCAGTGTAATCAGTCCGTGTTGTTGGAGTGTATGTGGAGGGACCATCAAGTTGGAGTGGCAAAGGATGCAACAGGTAGTTATGGATAAGTATGGCATATTATATGGCAAAAATGTTCACTTGAAAAATTTTTACTGGATCACATCAATAACTCAAAAATGTAAGCCATGTGTAACTTCAAAAATAAGTTTGTGCATATGACTAATAAAAGTCTAACAATGAATTATTAGGCAAATATAGTAATATCTCTCTAAAAAACCATACTAAAAAAAAAATAAGACCACTAAATGAACTGTACATCAATAAGATAGGACTATTCCATACTTTAATTGTATAATGCCTTATATGTATACANAATAATAATAATAATAACAAGTGCATTATTTAATCTCCTAACCTAACTTCAATTTTTCTGGAGCAGTCTTATACATCTCTCTCGAAATATATCCATCCGGTCAGGACTCCATGATGGACAGCAGAGTATGTTCTCCTTATCTGTCTCTGGGCAGTTAATACAGAAGGTTTTAATGTTACACCGTAATTTTATTTGGCCATAATTCAAACTCCTGGGGAACCCAGGATAACAATNTATAATACACAATATAATACATAGGATAAGGTTCCAAGAAATGCTTACCTTATGTAGTGCAGGGTGGATTTTATGACCTCAGCTAACTTCAAATATCATGTATGGCTTGGGTTTACATTTCATATCTTGTGAACCCAGGTATAGAGATATGAAAATAAAATACTGTATGTTGAGATAAGGTAGTATCATATCAGGGAGCACCCTAACAGGAATGGCCCTAGCCTTTGCAGGGCCCTAGAAAAATAAAATTAAAAGGGGGGCCCCCTGCTGCTGGTAATCGCCCTCCAACCCTCTCCAATCCCACACTTTGGGGGTCACAACCAATAAGGAGCCCTGACAGCTGCTGTGGAGTTGGCAGTNTGGGGCCCTGANACACCCCAATTGACAGTGCTATCATAAGGTTACAACTAATAATATTAACCTGGTATAAGATGCTGTTGAGTTTAAAGTTAGCAGTTTAACAGAGTGGAATATTATACATTTTATGCATATTTTTGGATAGTTTATCATTTAGCATACAGTGGGCAAAACTGATTGATAAGACCTTTGAATAATATACTGTCTTCCCATTATGATAGGGAAACCTACAACAGAAAAAATAAATAATAGCAATAGTATAGTAACTTATTCACAAAATTGAGTGTTAGTACTCCTTTTCTTTTACAAAGTATGTGCTATGAGATCCAGTAACCTGCTATGGTGTTTTTATTTAATAAAAGTTTTATTTNAAATTTTACATTTTAATTNAATTTANTTTTTTTAAATATAAATTTTCACATGGCGCTGTGTAAGTAGCACTTGCCGCACATAGAAGCCGGCATAGTAGTATGTTGGCTATGAAGAATGAAAGCCATAGGAATATATTTTGTTAATGCTGGCTGGCTCCATGCTATANAAGTCNAAGCCTCTGCGCTCGCATTTCAGGCAGCAGGGTAGACGGGCATGTGATCCCATGCCCATCTTCCCTGTCTGCTAGTCAAGCTGCAAGTTTCTAAAGAATATGGTGGGCGCAGGATGCTATGGCCATTTTCTAGTATTGAGTCAGGTTCATGGGCCATGTGACTCTTACCTGTCATTATCTGTCAATGTCCTATTTACGCTCTATTGTAAGTGTTATTTACATATTCGTTCCCACAGGGCTACTCAGTAACAATATTGGAGGATGTAGCGTTTGATTTTCTGCAATGCTCACCCACTACACAATGTTACCTTGCGTCTCAGATAGGTCAGGATCTATAAAGAATCTGATAATCAGACCTGAGCAATGATTGCTCCCAGTTGATAATTGACTAATAATTGCTCGAGTGTATGGCCAGTTTAAGACAGGGATGTCAGAATATTTGTAGGTCAAGGTGTCTTCTCCAGACTTCTCTGGCCCTGGTTTATCTTTATTTTAGAGGCACACCCATACCCCCCATTTTCATTAGAACAGTTTTTTTATGTTTACAATTTCATTCAGTTTTATCATTCTCCCACTCTTAACAAATATTTGTGAGAACTTATATAACTGCCAATAGTAGTAGTTTTAGAACACTATAGCATGTTATAACAACCCCCCAAAAAGGGTGATAAAAAAGTCCACTATAATAAAATAAAAATAAAATAAACATATTGCTTTCTTAGGTGTGCCAGCATCAAGGATTAGTTCCCAGAAACCGTGCGGTCTGTTCTGGGCATCTCAGGCTTTCATGTATGCCCCCAGCAGCCCCTAACTCTTCTTGGGCTATACAACTGGAAGCTCTGGCACAGTACGTTAACCAGCATAAACCAACCAAATAAATGAAAGACTTTCCCGACACCGGTAATCCCTCTACCACCCCAAACATGCCACTGTGTCACATAAAAGGCAATTACACATACAACATTATGAGAGAGTACACACAACCCCAATGTTCAGAATTCCGACTAGACCTGGCAACTTACATTATTCACGTCAATAAAATTTGTCAGGCTGTAATATTTAGGCCTAGACGCTTGGCTTCTAGAAATTTTTTTTCGCCTTTAATTAACATGTGGCCCAAAAAAAAAAAACATTTTTCAGACAGACTTTTGTTGCTCACAGTTTTAGTGCATTTGGCTGAAAGAGGCTTTTGGGATGGATAGGGAAATGGGTAATGAGCGCAGTGCAAACAATTGGAACTGCGTCAGAAGTGTCTGCCAACTTTAAAATGTGCTCTACATCCTTCGCCAGGGTACGCCGTGACTTTAAATGAGGATATTTTAACATAGGATTGGTATGTCATTTTTCTTCACTACATAAAAGGACTTTTAGCACTAAACTGCTTTTGGAAAAAATATTTCCTCATTGCTATCATTTCTGTCATATACACAGCTACTTATGATAAATAGTACTACTGTTTTGAATAGAAATGCTTAAGTCATTTAAAAAGCAACGTATTCTTCCAACCTTAAGATTGTTTCAAATATAAAATATTGGAGGTATTATCATAAAAATAATTATATATTATATTATATTATAATGTTTATTTATTAGGTGCTCCACAGTATCTACAGTGCCATGCATTAGGGAATATAGTACAAAACAGAACATGGGGTAACAAAGTAGCAACATAGTAACTCTTGGGCCAGGTAGAGGGTGTTGAGGATGGAGGGCCCTACTCGTGTGAGTTAGAATGCTAAGCAGAAGGGGTAGTCATTACTGAAGACATTGGGAAGAGGAGGGAGAGGGTGAAGCCAGTCNGAAGGCTTTAGTTTTTAATTCTACTTAGACCAGACATAGGCCTTCTGCTTCAGATGTTGAAGTCCAGGTATAGCTGCTACTTGGAAATGCATCATGGATCACAGTGACAAATATTGCCTATGCCTAGATACTAACCTCACTTCTACCTACATCCTTACACCGGCAATTAAACCAAATACTAGCTGCCATATAAGCATCTGCTCTCCATAATGGCATAGAAAGAGTGCTTTCATGGGTGGGCAAACATTCCAATACTGAAATACCATTGCCACTAGATGTCCATAGACCTGTGACTTCCAAACCTTCTCAGTTTGAGGCACCCTTAGTGTCAAAACAATTACCAAGCAGTCCCATCTTGTTTTGAGTAAAAATATCTTAACTATTTAAGTAAAGACAGAAATACTTCCGTATGTCATTAAATCTTGTGTAGCTCCTAAGTAAAATTGCACTTCTAGGCAACACTAGCAACATGTCACCTCATCCNATTGATAAGGTTGCGGAACCCCAGGCACAGTTTGGGAACAAATGCCATGGATGCTTTTGTGAAGGTCATGGTTATATAGGTAAATTAGTCTAGGCCAGAACCTAGACAACTCCAATAATTATAGAGGTCCCAATGAAAGTCCCAATTTGCCTAGGTCAATTTTGCCTAACTCCAGGACTAGGTGACCATGAGTAATTCTGCCAGATAGAGAAGTCACAAGTAATGACTGAAATTAAGAAACAATGTTCTTTGGCTAGGTCTAGGNATAGTTAATATCGGTTATGATCATCAACATATCTGACTGACTGCGTTAATACTACAATGGCAGACCTTCATGACCAAAAAAGCACTGACAAACAAAGAGCACAGGTAATAAACANTTTTTACAAATGGGCATGAGCTATAACATGGTACATGAATCACAAATGTCAGATTAAATGTTATTTTTTTTTTAGAGAAGTCCCATCAGCGAGACACNGAAAAGAACCTTATTAATCTCTGTAGAAAATACAAGACAATGTCTAGACTGAAGTGTAAGGGACTTTACAGGAATGTCTGTGTCTAGTGAGCTTGTTGGCTGCTATATAGTCAACCAATACACTGATTGCACCATGTACACCATATAGTCATCATAAACATATGTAAACAAATATATTTACATTGGAGGATATGTATGATAATAAACTAGGATTTTGACAGGTATANATGTTATTACTTGTTTAATAGGGTTTCCTAAAATTCCAGAGTTCTAATGTGTTGATTTGACATTGATGTTCTACACCAATTATAAACCATATTTGTGGGAAAAAGTAACTTCCTTAAAAATGTAAAACATAAATTATTTTAAAGATCTTATGAAACCAAACTAAATGCTAAAAAAAAATATAGATGTGCCCAGACATGTTTTGTTGCAAGGCTCCATCTAGTTTTGTCTACTTTGAAGCCATCTCTCCTCCATTTTCTGGTGGGACTACATCATGACATAAACTACATGACTCACACCATGGCTTTGTGCAGCTACAATTACTAAAGCCAAATTCTCTTAAAGGACACAATGACAATAAACAAGCTGGTGGAAACTCAGCTTGAAGGTTCTCCTCAAAAGACATCCTTTGCTGAGAGNGGGCTGAGGCAGTGATTTATATTAAATGACTCTGGTCCCGAGCCCTGGTCCCGAGAATACCAGGAGAATTACTTAAAATCCAGTCTCATAATATATAGGTTTTTTTTTTTATAAGTTATATACTTTTATTGTGTGTTGTTGTGGTGTCGGGTTAGAAGACCTACTTATCTACCAGGGCGATCGATGCAATTATTAAGTCATTTGGCAATCATTAGCACATTTCAAACGTTAGTGTGTATTTTAAAAGTACATNATTTCTGTTACAAATGGTTACTTAGCAAATTCTAAATAAAAAAGAATGCTTGTAACATTGTAAAATATATCAAATATACTAAATGAAATATCCTAATATATTTAACGGGATATTGAGCCGTTTAATTGTTCTAGCTATGAGTAGCATTCTGCTGCAGAGCTCTGAGTCCAGGAAATGGTAAACAAGCTGCCCCACAAATGTTTCAAGTGTCTAAAAGCTCCATTAGGACACTTGTGTGAAATGCAGCTTACACGGCCCTGTTAATGATAATCTGTGATTTACCAAGTGTAATAAAGCAGAGGAAAGTAATGTCTGGTCTTAGTTACACTAATGCTGAGTCACTTTCTCTGACTGCAAATGGTTTNTTGGAGCAAGCCCAAAGCGGGTGCAAAGTTGGAGCATGCAGGATTAATAGGGGCAGTTAAAGTTTACTAAATCTTCATGAAAAATGAGAGCATCAGCAGACCTGCCCTGTGCAACACATGCTCAATGAAGGNCGTGAATCTATGTATTGTTTAGTGTTCATGGGACACATATAATAAACAAATTGTAATTGTGAGTTGCGCTCGGAAAGTCACCTGAACTCATTCTGTAATTGTCTTCCCTTTTGGATCAACACGGTTATGCCGAAGTCCAGAGCAGTGGTTGCTTATCATAATATGTAATATTATAATTTTAAACTAAGTAAAGTAACACATACTACCATACCACGGCTAAAAAGGTTCTGCATTGAATATACAAGGAATGGCAAGTCCCACCTATTTTGCGGACATGCCCCCATGTGTACAAATTTTTTTAGTCATATGTGNTAAAGGGGTCTGTAATACAATTTGTTGCAAAACCAACAGCAATAACAGCTGGTTGAATATGTGCAAAAATGCTCAGATATATTGTGGCTTATCAGACTTATGCAGAACTTTGGGGCTGATTCAATCCCCATTTTAGAAGCAAAAAAGTCGGACGTGCGCTTATTCGCGTCTATTACAGTAGTGAAATCTTGCTGATTTTTATACGCGGATCAATGAGCCACGTGCAAAAAACGTGTGTTTTCCTCCCTTACGCTGTTTGCGTAAAATAAGCAATTTAAGAAAAAATTCCCACAAAGAAGATTGAATCGGCCCCACTGACATATATGCCAGGTATCTAAAGAGAGTAAGAGAGTAAATATAGCTGAGTATCCCCATAGGTGTTCATGGTAACACCCATACAGTTTATTAGCTACAAAGTCCCAAATAATAGAAATGGAACCGAGAGGTCCCAACTTGTCTTGGAACGCATGCTCATCGCTGTGCCTGCGCANAATGGAAACACTAGGCTTATTCATACAGACTGGTTTCTCACAATTATGTTGGAGCCGTTAAGCATTTGTAAAAATGATATTCTTTCGTTCTTTGCATGTGAAAAGCATTGTGGCGACCCCTCTTCCCGGCTGCGTTTGCATCTATCTGCTCTGCGCTAGTGGAACAGACAGGTTTTATTTACTGATTTTTAAATTGTTGCAGTAGCCGTGGAAGATGCCTATGCTTCCTCCATATGCTTAAACCATCTCAGGGGCACAGGGCATTTTCAGTGGGACCATCTTTGGGTAAAAANATAGATGTGCCCAGACATGTTTTGTTGCAAGGCTCCATCTAGTTTTGTCTACTTTGAAGCCATCTCTCCTCCATTTTCTGGTGGGACTACATCATGACATAAACTACATGACTCACACCATGGCTTTGTGCAGCTACAATTACTAAAGCCAAATTCTCTTAAAGGACACAATGACAATAAACAAGCTGGTGGAAACTCAGCTTGAAGGTTCTCCTCAAAAGACATCCTTTGCTGAGAGCGACCATGTAAACAGTCTAGAGACTAGAGGAGGGACATCAGAAGGAGGAAGCTGAACACTCAGCATGGTGGTGCACATTTTATTTTTACATTCTGGACTGCAACCAACATAGCCAGAGAAACATTCATGAAGACCAAAGCCAAACATAGTGTGAGATGACTTTATGGCTTTCAAGGCATCATATCTTTCCTCACTGATCAAAGTGAATGAAGTGAGGACTTTCTCTATTCTGTGTATTACAACACACCATGTACAGTGGCTTCCTTTCTTCTCCAGCTGACCCTGCTGGAATATCCACCTAGTGCCACTTCCCTCCTCCCACACTACATATTTCGACCCACAATTCAACCTCTCATGTCATCTGAGTTTAGGAGGGAGGGGGGTGCCAGGAGACCTCTAGATGGGCAAAGGGAGGGGTAACCCAAACCCAGCAGACTCATAAAAGAGGTCACCCTATCGTTTGTGGCCAGGCAGCACTGCTCCATACCCCCTACTGTGTCTGTCACATATTATCAGTGCATGCAAACACCATCACCTCCTGCCTTTCTCTTCCCTTTATCCTCAAGTTCATTTTAATATCCACCACATGGGGGTGTTTGGTTAAAGCAGAGGGGTCAATTAATGAATTCATTAATTAGCCGTCCTTCTCCTCCTCCTCCTCCTGCCATATCCACCACCACCTCCTTTCTTCTCCAGACAGGCTTCCCACCCCTGTACAGTAACATGAAAGCCACCCCAATCCGCAGACCTTAAAGTCTCTAGTGTTCTCCTGGGTAGACACAGCAAGCAAACAATAGCAATTAAACAGGGACAGAGGACTTCAATGCAAGAACTTACTCAAGGCTCTGGACGTTGCTGCTCCAGCCTCTTGTTGTCCTGCTGCTCCAGGTCGTGGTGGTGGTGTGTCTGTGTGTGTCTGTGTATGTGTGTGTGTGGAGAGATAGATAGATGGTGGCTCTCTGCTTGGAGTTTCTTGTGTTGCCAGTCTCAGCAATGGAGGATTGCCATCTTCCCTGGCTTCTTTTTTTTTTTTTTTTCCTCCTCCTCTCTCTCCTTCACTGGCTGCTGCTACTGCTGCTCTGCAGCTGCAGATGACCTGAAAGATCCGTCTCCCTCACTGAGTGTGTGTGTGTGTGTGTGTGTGTGTGCATGTGTCTCTGCCTCTCTCTGAATAATGAGAAGGAGAGGAGACAATCTCAACCACAGCG
>JABWIB010002602.1:31812-52640 GCA_016617825.1 Platyplectrum ornatum | reverse complement strand
TGTGCTGGAAACACCATCTCTCACCTGTAATACTGATCGCAATTAATTACATTTACAATTTATCTTATAGTGTATGGCCAACTTTAGTTTAATTTTACATTCTGGATAATTGATGGGGTTTGCTGGTGTAACCACCGCTAGTCTTCCATCTTATGGTTACAATGGTATTGTGAAAAAGTAAGTGTGAAGATTCTCATCCAGTTCAACCCAATTCCACCCAACCTCTCCTGCATTGAATTATGGAGTCACTGACACAGCTNACGGTGGTGTGTCAGTGACATCATCACATAATACTGCAGTGGTGAATAGGCATTGGCACAACAATAGGGGACTCTAAAGCTCAGACCTATAATTTTCACATCAATAGCAGCGGAATACAAACATTCCAAACTCTTGCTGGCTGACAGAGTCGAGCACAGGTCTGTGTGGGTGTATGTTGATTGTATGTATAATGTGCCTACTAGAAAACAAGAACCTCCAAGGGACTCTTACCTAGTGACTAACTCGTACATTCAAATTTAGGATCTAACTGTGACTGTTTAGCCGCATAGATTTGTACCAACCTGACCTCTGGTGTAAGTACTAGTGATNACTACAGAAGCTAGGTGCAATGATAGCAAATGTCTGGGTCCATCGATGAATATTACACATTATGGTGAGACCACCTCGCTAGCAAATACATGGACCAGATAGAAGGCTGCGAATGAAAATCTTTAATATAATCATGATGAGTGTTTTATTGAATCTACCACATTTGTATTATAAAAAGTGGTTTAATCATATTAAATACCCCCATTACCAAGGTGCCATCAAGAATCTCATGCCCCCTCCATCCACCACAGAAGCAATGTCACGTAACGGAGACAGCTCTGGGAATACTTGGAGGATGTACTGTACATTGTTCCCATTAGATGTCATAGGGTGGAACTTGGCATCAACTATGCCTATTGAGTATGAGCCAAATACGTGTGACCATTATGTGGGAGATGTGCCCGTTCTCCTGGAATTATGGGAACAATAATTTTGTGAAGCTCGGGAAACTCCGGGAGAACGGGCAACCCTGGAAGAACAACCGCTATTGTCACAAAGTGGCCACCCCGCAGGAAGGCAGCTGTTCAGTGCATGTCTGTGCTGCTGCTTCCGTCATTAGGGATCCCTTTACTTTCCATCTAGCTCTGATTAAAATCAAATTGAAATAACAATGCTGCTTTTTCTATTAGGCATTTTCCATCTAGTTAAGACATTCCTGAAAACCGTGACTGAATTTTAATTAGCGTGATTACACTTTTGCTCTGAGGTAGCTAGACAACACGGCTGTATACAAGTCATTGTATTGTTGAGACAATCTTAGAATCCCATCCATTGACGTCACAGCAGGCATGGCAGTGTCTCCTCTCGAAGGATCCGCAAGGCCGCTGAAAATCAAAGAGTCAGGCTATTTTAACATTCTTCCCGTTAGCTAAATCAACCATTTCATTCCTTGTCACCTGAAATTTATGATGTTGCATAACAGGTTTGTCATGATTATTTTTTATTTACTGGTTCACACATACAGTATACATCTTGGAGATGAGCTTTACATTAAATAGAACTTATCACAAATATTGTTGCACCTGGGAGAAACCATGGTAAATTTCAGGGGGGGAGATGGGTCAGATTAAAAGAATTCCTAGTAAGCTGAAATAATGCTTTGCCTTTGCTTATTACACAAGAACCAGCTGTTATTTAGACTTGTGCTAGGAAANATTATCCCTAAACCACTCAAGTTTTTTGTATCGGACCCNCTAACATGACCCATTCCTCCAGGTGGAAAATACTCTGTTCCTGATATTCCCCCTTATTAAAATGCATATAATAATTGGAGATGTTGCCCATANTGGGCCGGTGCTACCATTAGATAACCTGGGGTGATGCCACAAAGGACCAATGACAAATGAACCTTATACACCATGTTGCCAATGTGGAGGAAATAGGTATGTAAATTCCAGCTAGCAGGGTATTGATTATAGATATAGATAGGGATAATATATATATGTGCATCTTTCATCGGGAGAGGAGAGTAGGAGCAGTAAGTGGCAGGTGTGCCTAGGGTGCCACAAGACCTATCACATGCTTGAGAATTTCAGTTACAATCTGATTGGTTGCTATGGGCAACATCTTTTTTTTACTTTTCCGCAGTCTAGTAAATTTGCCCCATGTGTCTACTGCCTCTCTCTCAGTTTTTCCACGTTTGTCCTTCCACCACCTTGCTGAACACACAATGGATACACAATGGAATATTTGTTCCCCATGTCTGTTTGTCTTCTACCTCTGAGCTTTCCCGGCCAACACCTGTTATGGTTGACCAGACTTCTATAGCATCCTGGTTTTCATGCAGAGTTGCCGACATTGTCTTTCTGCCTTTCAGGAGATCTCAGATGGCAGAAAGNGAAGACAACATAGCGGTGGGACTTGATTGTCAAATACATCATCAAGTCCACTTCGGAAACTTTCAAAACCTGCACAATATACAAGTGAAGGGTGAACACATTTACAAGCAGTGACTTCATGGCACAAGACAAATAAATGCCAGTATAGTAGTAGTATACTGTTACTATATTCTGGCATTGCAAAAATGGGCTTTTAAATGCTACAATTGTAAACCTAAAAAACCCCCAAAATGTAAATACATAGAAAACTACAGAGACTGCGGATAGATTGGTACTAAAACAAACACACCTCTGGATAGGACTTGTCCTGTGTGCTCTTTAGAGTTGACATCAGTGGTCGAATTGGAAATTTAGAAGTGGGGGTATGCAGGGGCGGCGCTAGGTCTGTGGGCGCCCTAGGCAGACCTAGCACCGCCCCCCACGTTGCGCCGCTTCTGAACTGCCGCGGAGGGCGGCAGAGTGGCCTCGTCCGCCCTCCCGTAATTAAATAGCACTTTTTTTTCAATTTTTTTTTTTCCCCCTTGCTGCCGCCCCTCCCCCGGCCGGCCGCCCTAGGCGATAGCCTTACTTCGCCTAATGGGCGCGCCGGCCCTGGGGGTATGGACATTCAGAAGTGGTGGTATGGAAACACAGAATATAATGGAAGTCAATGGAGATTTGAAATTTTTCCATTACAACAGTGGGAGAAGTGCCGGTATGTCACACCCCTGTATACCCCTCCTTTTCGAGCCCTGGTTGACATCATATGACAAACATCTTTTTTTTACTGATTTTAAATATGGGAGCTGCTTTTCGAGGTCAATAACCCACTTTCCACCACATTAAGTGACATCTGGAGATCAACTGGGAAACGTCTGTTTAAAAATGGGGTGTGAATGACTTCTTTTCCCCACTAGCATTCATTTGGAAGATAAGACGTGTTTTACAGGCCACATGGGAGTAAAACAGTTAATACAGGAATATATTGAGAGATAGTGCATCTTTGCTGATTCTTCCAGGCACAGTGATAAGAAACTGCAATGTCTTTCCTTAGATAAGTGCTTGCCCTAATTCTGCCTAAAATGTCAAATGAAAAAAAAACAACTGAAACCACAGACACAACTGTTCCATCAGTCAACTGAAAGAGGAACAGACTCCTGATGTTATCTCTGAGTGAGGTTACAATATCAGCCTTTGCCCTCCTCACCTCGTAGGCTACTGTCCCAATCTCTTCATATCGCAACCTCCTCCTCCTACATATACCAAACCTGATTTGGGCCTGAAAATATAAACATGCTAGAGTCTGAGGTTCCCAGCTTATCAGGAACATACATCTTTCAGTTCAGAGGAGACAATATCAGTCTCATCTTGCAGAGATATCATGGAAACACAGAAGTCTTTGAAACTAAAAAAGATATTTAGCTACTGTTGTTTAGTATAGGAACAGAATAAGCCCCTATTTCGTCCATAAATAGTAAAAGTCANTGTATGCATGTCCCTTTCTTTGAATAAATGTATTGTTAGACAAAAAATAGTATCCGGTGACACCGATGTATGCAAATATACTATACTTTATCAAATTATATGNTTATTAAAATGCAGTTATGATACAGGACCAGATCCAGATTTACAAACTAAAGAAAATATGAACGTAAAATTACAAGTGGCTAAAACCATGTTGAATTGCAGGGGAGGTAAAATGAAAGGTTAGTGTGTGCATGCAGGGAGAATACTATAGTTTTGCATTTTGCACAGAGATACTGACCAGCGTTACTGTTACACTGTTATTACTTGGGCTAGGAAACATCATGCAACTAATGAAATGTTATGCAACTAATGAAATTTACCTCCCCTGCCATTCAAAATGGTTTTGTTCACTCGTAAGTTCCTTAGTTTGTAAGTCTGGATCTGCTCCACAGACTCTATAGAGCCAACTATTTTAATAAAACATTCCACCATTTCTATGTGGAAGAGCAACCTGAGCCGGTCATCTGCTTGCCTGCTGTCTGGTTATATTTCTAGACCAAAAACGGCAATCCTGTTGGGGTAGATTTATGAGAAAGGAGATGGGAAGCGAGCAGGTACTGGAGAGAGCAATGGTTTCTTCATCTAATACAGAGGCTGTTGGATTTATGGAATGTATGGCTTAGTTCTTCTCCACTTGTTTTGCAATGGGATCAGTATCTCAGGAAAGACTTACCTGGCCCGAGAGATCATCATGGACTACCTCCATCTGTGGCAAAAGCACTTCTATGCTGCCACCATTTAGCTCTAGGGGGACAGACATTCTNCTTAAGGAGANCACCATTACGATTTATGGAGTCTTATAGGCCATGCTTGCTNCATTGAAATTTAAATATGCCTGGTTTTGAATCCTATGCTTCAATAAANTGTATTGAAAAAAAATAATAATTTAAATATGCATATTCCTTAAGGAAGTGGTTTCTGGCTTGGTTCTTATTCCCAGTTATGTTTTAAAAGCCCTTTATGGGTTGGATGTGACTTAAGGAATGCTACCTCTAATAGGTGGTGCTGGAGATAGCTGCCTCCATTTACATAATTATATCAAAATTAGTCCACCTGACACTATAGAATGGCATGTCCTCCCTCTCCTATGTGAGCCAGACCTGCGGTGATGGGTTGTGGTGCTAGGTCTGTTTAGAGTTATGTGTAAGTGTAGCAAAACCACGCTAAAATGTGAGGAAAAACTGAGCAAAAACATGAGCAAAAACTTACTGTACAACTATTTTGCTTGTTTTAATCCAAATCTCTGGATGCCCTTGATAGATGGTATGAAGCAGATCTGCAAGGAGACCCATACACAGGGGGTGTGCCATGGAATCTGCGTGTCTAAACCCCTCATGGGTGAGACCATGCAGAGGAAGCATCAATGGCGGCATTAGGTACTACTGTGCGCATCTGCGCACATAAGCTAGACCTACAGTATAGATGAGTCCGCACAGGAGAGGAGAGCGACGAGAATTCACTTCCTTATTCTTTACNCACTATGAGATCTCTGTGTGTACGGAAAATGTGCGGATGTCTGGATCCAGTTCATAATTATTAAGTAGGGAAAAGCAATGCTTATTGAATGGACAATTACCCTGCTTACAATTCCCGGTAACTTTATCTGCAATATAGCTAATAGACTGACAGTCAGATTTTTAAAAATATTCAAATTATTGGGGGAACCCAGAAGATGTCCAGCACGATGTCCAGTACGATGAACATGGAACTAAATAAGGAAAGTTAGGCGAGTGCTATTTATTCTATGGGTATACATTATATACATACATACGTGTGTGTGTTACTAGTGAACACTAGTAACAGATCAACACTATATAATTGGCCAATATCACATTAAGTTACACAGTGCAAGTCGAAAATGAGAAGTGTGTAAACTGTGGAGATGTGCAATATCTCAGATAAGCAACCAGTCAGTTAGAAAATTATTTATCTCACAGAGAAATTCCGTTTTTTGTGTCATATCAGATTGGACAGAACGTCTGATGAGTAATGACCGCTCTGGACGCTTGGGATGTTATAGGATGCTACTACTAGCACTATACTATACTATATATAATTGTCACCCCAATCCTGCATTTGACTGTGCCAAGACATCATTTTCTGCACTTTATTTGTTAACATTTATATTCCTAGGCAAAGCTCCCTCCTACCACCCTAAGCACATTCCACTGATGTAACCACTACTAATAGTTCTAGTTCCAGGATGGATATATCCATACCCTACCACAGGGCCGGACTGGCCATCTGGCACTTCTGGCAAATGCCAAATGGGCCACTGGAGTGATGGGCTGCTACAAAGTGCTGCTGGAAAGCTTAAGCCATCCACCAATCAGTGTGCTGGCAGCCATTCACTGACTGGTTGTCAGCTAGAAAAAAAATAGGATAACTCTCAGCAGTCTGATTGGTGGATAGCTCTATGTGGGTCTGTGTGCATTAAATGTCAGGGCTGATTTTTAGTCCCAGTCCGGCCCTGCCCTACCAGATTCACTACCAAATCTATATTCTATGCTATAGATTGCTTATATACCCCAGAATCAAGGCAACCCAATCCNCACATGTAAACTAACTATATATAATTTACATGTTGAACACTTTTATCTGCTGAATTGTGCAATACCCTCTTCACACTGGCTTGAAAAAAAACAGGTATTTCAGGCAAGTTCTTGGGTTTTCTGAAATACAGGGTTTTTGAAGCCAGTTACAAATCCCAGGTATCTTTACCTGAGATTTACACCGGGTAAAAAAAAAGAAGGGTTATTCCCGGGTCAGACCCAGGGCTGTGGCGTGAACGGGTGACCCAGGTTGGATCCAGGTTTTTTAGTGTTAAAGATCGGAAGGAAGAAATTAAACACCAGGGTAATTGCTGGGTTGCTGGGTCTCCAGTGTGAACGCGGTACAGATGTCACAGGAAAAGGTTATATAAGCACACTATATTACATACAGGCAAACATCTTACTACAAAATAATAAGTTTCCTTTATTCATGCCTACTTAAATGAAACAATATAATAATACAAATTTGCTGACTTCCTCCTCCTGGGAGAAACAAAGAGTCGGCAGTATGGAGGTGAGGCAGAGGGAGCGATTTACATAAATCTAGTCTAGTGAGCCTTATGTGTTTCCCTTTGTCACCCAGTGGTTTATTCAGTTTACAGTGGAAAATTGATTAAGAACTGCAGATGACATTTGCAGATGACAGAGTTACAATAGTAATATAGGATGTATAGATATTATGCTAGATTTAAATTACAAGAAATATGCATGTGCCAGGGTATGTGTTGTTGTGTTCTTATATGCACAAAAAAGCAGATTGATTCTTTGACTGATGTTTCTTTATGTTGTTTCTTTTATATAAATGGAAGAGCTGCATTTGCTCTTTTATTGTACCAGTACTCTTCAGATATACATTTGGTTATGTGGATATCTCTGTATAAAACATGAGTGCAGTGGCCTAGATTTACCAAGCAGGGTGATTGAAGGGGAGGGTTGAAGGGTGGTGATCTTGCCAATAGCAACTAATCAGATTCGAGCTCACATTCCCCAGTATGTAAAATAAAACTGAGCGCTTGAGTCTGATTGGTTGCTATGGGCAACATCCCCACTTTTCAATCTCCCTGCAATCTCTCTGGTTAGTAAATTTAGACCCTGGTGTACTCATCATTGGTCTATAATTAAAATACCAGAATGTACAACAGAGTCAGAAACATTGAGCCTTCCATGCATGCACACTATAAAAGTTACTTTTACTTTTATATGTGGTTAAATACAACTATCAACTAAGAATGAGTAAGAATGAATAGCTGTATGAAGAATAAAGATAGGAGCTCAAGCCCGGTGTGGGGTGTTAGAAGACACAACAGTGTCAGCGTGGGGCCCTAGACAGCCGCCTATTCGTAGGGCCACGTATGCTTCTCCCCTAGGCCTCAGATAGGACCAGATTCAGACCCATGTGCAGGCTTTGTTCGCATGCAGGTCTCTCTGTAAGTTCACTCCCCTAACTTGTACAGGCTTCCAACTCCAACTTCTTTACCTATATGCTGTCTATACTGTGGGGATCATGCATGCTAATGATGTATCCCGGCTCCTAACTTCATGCTTGTAAGTTCAATAGTATGTAAGTGTGGATCCAGTCCTCAGCCTGTGTGTAACTACCAAGTCTTGTTTTAGGCTGTAATTTTAAAGAATATTGGTAACAGCACGGCACAGCTGTCCCCCATGCTTACCCCGTCACCGGGTCTGAATAATACATATACTGCCAGTCATTCGCTTGCTTTGTCAGAGGGACTCATTGACTAATGTAATGATAATGGATGGATGCTTTATGTCTTAAATCTGTAGTTTTATTTATGTGATATATTAAATCATTTAAAATGCAAATATATCGTTCAGTGTTCTCAAATAATGTGTATTTATGTATTAGAATTTCAAGATTTCAAGAAATGTTTCTATGAAGAAAGAAGGATAAAAGTCTGTCTGTGGGCACAACATTGTTTTAGAAGAGATTGGTTTCCCAGATTTTGATGGTCTTACACTATGGCCTAAATTCACTAAGCAGGGAGATTGCAGGGGAAATGAAAAGTCAGGATGTTGCCCATAGCAACCAATTAGATTCGAGCTCTCAGTTTCATTTTACATACTGGAGAATGTGAGCTTGAATCTGATGCTATGGGCAACTTCCACACTTTTCATTTCCCCTGCAATCTCCCCGCTTAGTGAATTAGGGAAATATCTCCAGAACATATCCATGGTCAAGGACCAGGTCTATGACTTGTATATGGTTGCAGGCTGAACCTGTTATAATTTCGTCATGGAAATAACATGCTAGTACAACTGGTACAACTGTGGATATTATAAAAGCTGCACTGGAGAAATATGGCATTTGGACATTTTTGGGCCGTTGAAGACAATGTCAGATGTCTACACCCTACAAACATATACTAGAACTTCCTTTCTGTATACATGGTTCAAATGTGTGTACTCAAAAGGCAAAAGAACAAGAAATGAGACAACGGCAGAGGTACATTTGTTCCTGAGATTCCCTAGAAAAGTTTATTCCAGTAGTTGTGCAATCAAATTATTACAACTCTCAATTTGATAAAAGATTCCACAGCTTCATATATTAAAAGAAAGGGCTCATACCCACAACCCCTCCCCACATGCATACACAAGCACATTCACTCAGAAGGGCAGCAAAAATTCCAGTTAAGTGGGTACCTTATAAAATATGAACATATTCCACCTGAGGCTGGGCACCTGCCCTACCCGTTGTGGTTAAGGACATGCACATTGAAAAATCACATTATATACCTTCCAGCTCTATACTCCCCAAAAGTGCATGAAGCAGACCTGTGTTCCTAAACATTTACCTGCCAAGCTGGGAACTTACACAAATGAAATATAAATGAAGTAGCATCCTATGAAACATTATGGGGCTTCCACTTGCAGGTTCCAATGAAGGTTACACATTTCTATAAGTTACAAGGTAGTTTCTTGTGGTGTTCCATAACTACTCCCAGCAAGCTCTAGTTACCAGAGAGAAAGATGGAAGTAATATATTTACAGACAAAATAAATTTTGTCAGGGTTGCCGACTTTTAGTTTATCCCTCCCTGGAGAAACCAAGAGGTGGCAGCTAGAGCTTGTTTTAAATGCTATCGAGGATGGAGGCAATGATTTACATTAAATCACTGCCCCAGACCTGGTCCTGGGAGATTTGAAGACTCCCGGTACAGATGCCAACCCTGGTACACATAACGTCAGTATTCTGAGTTACAAGTTAGATATGTGAAGCAAATAAAAAGTATATATTATGACTACATTTTAAATAGCTTTTATGTGTTGTTCCCATGTTAACAGGTAAATATTCAGTTGGTTCAAAGAACTAAAAATAATATATTAAGAAGAAAACATGGTTCAAGAGCTTCCCTAACAACTGCTGGAATGTGACCATAAATTTATATAAATGTATTTATATTTAAAGCATATTTCTTCCCGCACAAAAAATGAAGATATAAGAACATTTACAACTTTACAATTTAGTTTTCCCTATATATATGAATTACAAGCTTTTTAGGTTTTTCATACAAAGATATGCATTTAAAAGAACAAAAAAAAAAAATGTACAACCAGAATTGAAAACCAAGAACAACAAAAGGCAATTATACAGTTATACATGAAATCATTACCAGATAATCTAGTATATGTACCATAAGAATCCCATCATCTACACATTATTTCCTTTTCCAGTCCTCCTCTTAGTTTTTAAATACAAAACTACATTTCATTATAAAAATATGTAAACAGACTGTACAAGCAATGGGTGTCTAAACAGGAGAAGAATATTGTTATTTTCAGAGTCATTACAACAGTTAAACCATTGAGAGGCAAGTTTAAATAACTCCTTCAGTCCCTTTGCCACCAGTGAAGACAACACTCTCTGAGGCTGTCAAGGGACCACACTATATACAAATAATCATAATGCCATAAATTACCCAAAAGACCTGTTCATATATATATATATATATATATATATATATATATATATATATGTGATATACAGGATATTTCTGGCAACACAAGGCTTACATGTAACCTGCTGCATGCACGCGGGAAAGGCAGCCATTTTGTGAGGTGAAAAACATATGGCCGATATTGAAACAATATTACTTTATTCAGAACCAGTGACAATGCAGAACATTGTGCAAGATGAACCTTTCAATTTGAACAAAACGTGGTATTACCGACACAATTACACATCACTAGCTCATATTAACATCAGTAGCCTCTGCTTTTAAAATGGCCGCATTTACTGTTTTTTAGGCAACAGGTATATACTGAAAGCATATTATTAGAATTATGTACCAAAACATGTGTTATCTTATAGATCATTATTATTTTGGACAGAATAAACAGGCTCTATCCCAGAGTATAGTATATGTGCTGATTGTTACAGTGTTTGTCGAAGCGATTGAGAAATGGAAGCGGAACCAGACCGCCAGGGCCTCTTCACTGGCAGCTATGGAGAATGTATGTATCCAATTTAGCGTGCCTGTGAGGAAGCTCCCGACGGACGTCCCAATCTGGTTCAATATATATCCAGTAGGTACTTAAAAAATGGCGGGAAAACCATAAAACCTGCAGCAAAAAATGAATTCATACAGTACTGTTATTAAATACCCCCACTAAACTACAAAAACTGTACACTTCTAAAACATCCAGTAAAATAAAAAAAATGTTATTTAAGAAATGTTATTGTTTAAACAACATTATGCAAATAACCAGTTGAGAGCCGATAGTTCGCTACCAATAGATAAGAGCATTATTTCAGCACATTTAGTATAGCATTTTGAGGCATTGCTTTGATTTCTGTCTTTCATCTTACTTTTTATTCATTCAGCTGAGATGATGCAACGTATATAACAAATGTACCAAGTGGAACAATAAAGCAATGTTAGATCCAGTACCAGTAACAATAAATAACCTTCCCCTGATAATATAAATACACACATGAAAGCACTGAAGTAAGTTAATGCAATGTAAAAGGTAAATAAATAATATTTGGGCCTTTATTTACTAATAGAAAAAGTGGAGCTGTTGCCCACAGCAACCAGAGCCTAGCTCACAGTTTCCATTTACTTACTAGAAAATGGCAGCGACAATCTGTTTGCTATGGATTAAATTAGTTAATATAGGCCTTGGTGGCAATGTTTTAATGGTTTCAAAAAGAAATACATCAGTACCATTGCAATATAATTTAGGTATTGGTACATACCTAATAATATGCAGGTTTGGAAATGTTGCTACATGAAATTGTGGCTATAACAATGAACCAGATCCAAACTGACGACCGTAAAGTTACGCCTGGGTAAAACCATGTTGAATTGCAGGGGAGGTAAAATGAATGTTATTATTTGCATGCAGGGAGAATACTTTGTTTTTGCTTTTTGCACACAGATACTGACCAGCGTTACTGTTACACTGTTATTAGACTTGGGCTGGGAAACCTCAGCTGTCAACTCTAATTCTGTTTGAAACAAATGAAATTTACCTCCACTACAATGCAACGTGGTTTTGCTCAGGCGTAACGATATGCTTGTAAGTTCCATCTGGTCCAATGTTATCATATGCCCAGGACTGATAACCCTGATCACAGTATAAGAAAATGTATGCAAAGGCTACGCTTTGCTACAATGTGCAGAAAATGATACCAGCAATGTCAGACACCAGGTAAGTGCATAGCAAAAGGGACAAAGTGACGTATCCTCTTCAGACACTCTGCAGTGTGACATGAGGTAAGTTTGGGGTTTTATGACCCCAGCCCAGGCAAAGTGCATTTTGAAATCTAAAGGTTTATCCCCACAGCTCAAGTAATGAAAAGGATGGGACAAACGTGTGTGACTTACAAGGGAGGAAGGGATCTACCCTTCACATGCACAAAATAATATACAGTATATATGTAACATGTCAAACATCCCATTCCATATGTCAACCACAGTAACATACACCTCAAACACTCCAGAAAAGATCATAACAAAGTATCATTGAGTGATGTGTAAAACAAGAAAGTAGAAATTCTGTCTTATAACATCTTACAGTAAAATGCACAGAGAACACGAGCAGCTTCATACACTTACACAGAAGACAGCCGTGAAGGGAAATCGCATTAACTGGACACTTCGGGTCACTGCTATTGGCTCTTAGGGAAGTGACAAAGTTGGTGAAAAAGTTTTTATCTACAAAAGAAATGTCTCTAGGAATACACGTGGAGTAAATAAGGTGTATTCTGAAAAACCTACCCCAATAAGCACTTCCCCAACCATATTCAATGAAGGGCCTGCCTCTCTGTACAGAGAGATCATCATTTTGTTCTTCATTCAATAATTTTTACGTTGAATGATGGCACAAGTCAAAACAGTGGTGTGAGCTCGTCTATGATTCAGTACAGAGGATACTGAAGGGAGCACAGAGCTATGCAAATGACAATGCAATATTGGATTAGTAACTAGAAAAGGATCTGAAAACCATTCATATCTGCAAAACGGTTAAAAAAAGGTCTCTGTTATAGAGAAAACCACATTTCTTTTTCTTTTCATCTGCTGCGACACCCTGATCACGTAACACTTGGATTTCAATGCAGTTTACAGGTTACTTTGTGTGGGGCAGCCATGCTGGTCAGTCCCAGGCACACGCTGGATCGAGTCTTGATGATCAGTTAGAAGGAAAGCAAATACAGAAGTAAACATGTACCTTGGAAAAACCTGCACTGCCCAACAGGATGGTCACATTTCAAATGTACTCTAAATTGCAATGTAGAAATTAAACCACCATTAACTTCCCAACATGCTAAAAAGCATTCAATGCAGCATGATTTTTTTTTACCAGGAGCAAATTTACTCTTTTTTTCCCATCTGCCCTATGTCCAGATCCATACTTCCATAACAGAAGGGTACCTGGTGGTTAGGCCGGATTGATGTACACTATTTAAATAGTACGTAAGGACATTTTATCCATATCCATATATACTATGTAGGCATCCACACCATCCTTATTTTACATGGGTACTATAGGTAAATATCAAGAAGAGGTATACGACATGCAATTGGAGACCCGCATGGATACAGGGATCTGGCTTTGGATGTCCTCTGCTGCAGTGGACTGGAGCTTTGAGCACATTATAATAGAATAAAAGTGTGACANAGACTATCAATGGGGTCATTTTTTTATGGGAACACAATTCTATAAATCTTCATTTACTCATAGGAAATGTTTTGGAATCACCTAATTTTAATCTTGATTATGTATTTTCTAATAAGTACCAACCTCATGCCCCAAAGAAAACTTAATGTGTTCCCTCTGGAAAAGCTCAAAAGAAAGGTGTAAACTAACAGCATGTAAAAAGAGCATACATGTTTACTACAATTAATGTAACACAAACTCCTGAAGACATATGAAATGCACCATTACTTTTCTTTCTGTCCACAACCACAGAAGCTTTAAAATTCCTTTTTTCGAAGTCAACTGTTATCCTGATGTCATCATCATGGCACAATATGAGAACCAGTAATGGTGGCCATACCGTTACCAATGACCAATAAGACATCATTAATGAATGTCAGTAAATGCTGTTGGGGTAACAGCATATTCCATATGTCAGCCTCCACAACATGCCAGGTGTTTATTTAACCCATAAAGGACGTTTCCACAGATTGTATTTTTTCTGTTTTTATGAAATATTTTTCCACAGTGACACATTACATGTACAGAACTACCAGGAGAAGTGTTTGGTTGTAACAAAGAGATAAGTAATGGTGCATATCATAAAGACCACTGAATGCTCAGACATATAATCCAGAACCAGAACATGAGACGTAACAGAGGTGATCATGGGGTAAGTTGTCACATTAGGGCTTCTGCTTATTATACAGTTTATAGGAAAACCTGAACACAGTTATGCAGTCCTAGACATTATAGCAAATNGTGTTATCCAATGTAACTAAGTGAAGGGCAAATAATGTCTGGCCCAATCCGCTCTCACCAGACTGGTAGGTTGCTCTATGAAACCATTGTATACACGCTGTATCCCCAACACTTACAGCAATTGTAACTCTTTCTGTAAAAAATTCATGGTAGAGCACGTGTACAAATTAAAAGCATTAAATTCTTATGTGAACTCTAGGAAATGATTAAACACGGTATAAAAGTTAACAGTTCAGTAGGTTATTCAGGTGTTATGGTCCCTCACACAGATTGTGTCCCAGAACTATAAAACATAGTTGAAATTCAGAGAAAACATTACTGCTCCATTAGAAGAGGGTTAGAACCAGGTCTACTATATCTCCTGCTGGTGACCACCATGGGAAACCATAACTAGGTTAGTTTTTCTTTTTTGTTATCACCTCAACCAGCATTTATTAAACCAGTGATACTTTATATGATGTGTGACCACATCTAGAAGATCANGTTTGTAAATATGACAGCAGATCTGTTTTCGGAGACATACAACACACTTCAGCAANGCAACAGTCCCATGGTTAACACCAAAGCTGTCTGGAGTCATGAAGACTGTTTCATATAAAGAGTTATGTGAAACATTTCTTGGAGAAAGCATGTTAGGTAAACTCAAAAAATATATTGAACATAACTTGTTTAGGCTACCTAAAGTCTGAAGGAAAGTGAGTGAGTAAGTGCAGTATTCTTCATGTGCAGTTCTGTTTCACAAAAGCACCTCTCTAGGCGAGAGCTATTGGAAGGGGTGCTCCCCTCGGACAATGTGTGAGGAGAATTCATAGCGGTCCTGACTTCTGTGACCACAAATATTACATTCTAGTGGGTCCCGATAACCATGGCAGCCCATATGGATAGTATACATGACATGATCTAGAAAAAGCACGCGGCAGTGCTCACATTTGAAGGCTTTGACTTGCTCCCCGTCACTGTTGAAGACTCGATAGACATCTTTGGAAGATCCCAAACTGGCCTTTGTGGCATTGAGAGGTTTGCCGTCTTCCTTGGGGTATACTGGACTCTGCTTCCTCTTGGGGTTTAAGGCGTGATTCCCTTGATATGACTGGCGGTCCTCATGGCTGCTTTCAGAATCAGTGGTGTCCAGGCAACTGTTGCTAGGGGATGCCTCTCGCTCTTGAAGATGACTCTTTGGTCTGATAAGGGATATGGGACCATCCATGTTATTGTCATTGCTGTCTGATGTTTCCCTGCTGATCGGCCTCTCCACCCTGCTTGGATGGTAGACCTGAGAATAAACTGAATTTATAACAGGGGCAACCTCAGACATGGTGCCGGTTGAGTGATGTATCAGGGGCCGCAATGCATCTGCTCCCAAGTAAGTGATGGCATTGTTAATGGCCTGGTCCATCATTTGTGACTGCATCAATTCAGCTTCCTTTTCATACGCCATATTCACGTCAAAGTGCAAGTCTGGATAACCAAACCTCATGAGCTTTTCACCTACAAGGGGATAAAACAGGGTTTTAATTCAAATTGTAAGAACATACTGACCGTTTGATAAGCTGGTGCTGTATGCATGCAAACGTGGATACTGGAAGAGTATATACACGGCATCAGAGTTCTTGTTGCTTCATATACCAACTGCAAATCCTTTATGTAAGCTTCCCCTTGAAATACATCCAAATATTTAATGACTGCAGCACAAATTGATCTATCCATATGACTTATCACAAACTAAAGAAGTTGTCAGCAGCAGAGGCTAACATTACTGAATAAACTTTCATAAATGGTGTAATTCAAGCACATGGCACTTACTTTCATCACATAGCTTCCATTATGTGTATATGGTTACTTTTCCAATAGTGATATATATATATTTATATATATATATATATATATATATATATATATATATATGCCCTAACTAACCTTTGGCCTCCATAACAAATACCCTTATATACTGTAAAGCAGGGTAAATTATTGTAAAATGCAAACATCAGTGAAGTGACTGACATCGTAATAACACAATTTAGAAACTCCAACGTGCAGAGTCCTAGCAGCCTTTTTGGAGATACATAGATATAATTTTAGGTTACGATCTACATTAACAGTGGAAAACAATTAGCATTCAGTCAGAGCGTCATAGAGCATGTAACAGTGGCACTGTTTACTTACCACTCATACACAGTTAAACATTTAATTTATGTATTTAGCACTGAAGCCATGGCAACAGTAGGTATAGATAAAAGTACTATTATTCACAGGTATTGCAATGTGCAACTTACTGACCTTACTGATTTGCAAATCATTTCTATATGGTCTTATCTGTTTGTACATGGTATGGTGCAGTGGAACACTGTGTGAACATTATGCTTAGATAATAATAATAAAAAAAATGTCTCTCTGCTGCACCAACATTGTATGACAAGGCCATTAGGGAACACTGGTTCATTTGAGGAACACAGTAACTTTAGTGTTTGCATAATCTGTATAGCTTGCTTCATAGTGGTAAAGGGGCTGGACCATGTGGGTATGACACTTCTAAAATCAAATTCAATTAATCGATATTTATTTTAATCTCCATACAATCACTTCAATATTCATTATTGTGGATGTGGACATATACTGAAGCTGTGTCATGGCTTTAAAAGACCTTAAAGGGTTAATCCAGAGTGGAGATGTTGCACATAGCAACCAATCATATTCCAACTGACATTCAATAATGTCAAAAGAAAAGTGTGAAAGATAAGTGAAAGCTAGTATCTGATGGGTTGCTATGGGCAACAGCAAACAGCTTTATATATAATAGCCGAGTACAAATGTCAATACTCAGCTCTGTTTATGCATTGTATAAAAATGTGCCTCTTTTCCTGCAATTCAATATGGTTTTGTTCAGGTGAACATACCCACCAACAATAGTTTTGGTAGCTTCAGGACCGGTCACAGAAATCTTGGGGCCCCGGTAACCCCCCCCCCCTCCAATAGTGATAACACTAGTAACGGGGATGCCAGAATCTTGGGGCTCGTCACAGCTGTCCCCCTTGTTACCCCTGTCGCCAGCCCTGGGTAGCTTTAAACATGGCTTGAACTTTTTAATGTTAAATTCCTGTCCCTTACATTTTTAACCGAGAGCAGAAACTGAAAGCAGATATCTGATCAATCTCTATAAGTTATAGCACAGTTCTTCAGTTACTTTTCTACCACATTTACAAAAATATCTGTCCAAAGTCATCACATGGTTATTCATTGTCACATAGGACTATTATGTCCTGAAAAATGTGTAACAAGTCGCTGTGCATCAGAAGCTCTGTACAACCGCTGGTGACAATGGCATGCTTTAAATCAGCATAGTGCTCCTGAATTTCTCCTTCCTCTTTGTAAGCCCCTGGATTCCAAAACTAAAAAAGTTCATTCCATTTCTTTACATGAGAGGCATGCTGAAGTTTAAGCATGCAGTTCTAGAAGTCCCACACAAATAAATGGAAGTATAGAATACTGCCATTACTTCCATAGAAAAACACAGACTGCTAATTTAATGATAANCCCCAGGACCCCCAAGAGCAATGGGCAATACTCTCTTATCTCAGCTCAGGTTAGTCCATCTCCACTCCCAGGATAGCTACGCAAGTCTGTGCCAGTGCTAAGGAATAATGTGCCGGCACTAATTAGCCACACAGACCAAGTTTAAAACTAAATACATGCATTTCATCCCTGGTTAGATCACCAGTGCATACTTCATCAGGGAATAAAGGAAGTGTAGCTATTACATTAATGCGGAGAACTTTTCTGGAGTTCTGGTCCACATGGATACAATCCAGGACCTGGATATCTGGCTTCAATCAAGATAAATAATTTATAGACTAATATTTGAACCAAGTAACTGGAAAGTTTATAAGTAACATAAAAGTTGTATGAATTACTTGTCTTGAATGAAATCGGAGATCGGCAAAATTGTATTTGTTTTTGGAGTTCCCTACTACCCACCACTTGAATAGAGTTAATTATACTGTTTTGCTTAAAAACAATCCCACTTGCATCACTTGGCAGGTGCTTCTGCTCCCATATTTTTGTGCTTGCATTTCACACTGCAATTACCCCGATACTATAGCTGGCTATATTTAAGGGCATGTACGACTGCACACAGGGACTTTCCCCTTGTGTAGCACTGAAAAAGTGTTTATTTTTTGTACTTGTGAAGTGCTTGAAATGGAAGCCATTTCCTCCCATAGGAAACAGTGGTTTGCTTGCACAGAATATTTGTATTATATAATGCTTAAAGAAAAATACAATGTATTACTAAATATTAGTTTAGTTAAATAACACTAGAGATTATCTTACAACCACACACGAGACCTACTTGGTCGAAGTGCTTCTTTATGTTTCTCATGTTATTAAAGCTTGAAAACTTGCAATGACTAAATCTTCTGTGTCCCACTACTGTATACAAGGGTATCTATAACTATGAACAATGTGATGTCACTGCTTCTATTGGCTATTTGACTAAATTCCTTATTAAAGCTTCAAGGGATCGATTCCTGCCTCTCCGAGTTAAGGCTATATATATATATATATATTCCCATACATTTAAGTTATGCATGACAGCAATCTAAGGAAAGAAAGCAAATGCTTACCCACAAACTTCTGTGGGGTGGAGCTCTTACGCTTCCCCATGTTGCTGGCAAGTCTCTCTATGACAGCGGGTCTCTCAAAGGGCATCAGAGACATGTTGTTCCCCATCAGGATCTCTGGATTCTTACCCTCATCCATAGGTGATGCTACACAGAACCAAAATGTCACATCAGAATCACTAGCCAGTAGGCGACATCCAAGCAAGACACCATTATTTTTCACTATCTTCAAAAAAAAAAGAACCTTCTCCAGATCCTGCTGGCTACTAGAACTCTGCATATACTCAGGAGTTAATGGAGTTTGAAGGCCAAGATTAGCAAGACCATTGTGAAGACCAGATGTTAACATATTATATATATTTAGTATTCATTCATTTGCATTCATGATTGTTAAAAACCAATGCAGAACATACAGAATAAACAAATAAACATCACAGTATTGGCCTGTGCCAAATACACTAAATCCACCTAAAGGGCCAATGCATAACAACAAATCTTACCAGCTGCCAATAGTTGTACAAGATTAAATAATGCAAAACACAAATAAACATTGAAACCTTACAAATAGATAATATAATATTTTACACACACACACACACACATATATATATATAATTATCATTTTATTTTTTTTTCCCTTTAAGCAAATACATAGTAATACCTACCGGTAGACTAAATACTAAATATGTGTATGAAATAAAGATCTTTGGCAAAAACAAATGAAAAATGAATTTGTGTCTTGGGAAATGCTGTACATATGTATATATTTGTTTTGTGTGTATGTTGGACTTAATTGTTGGCAGATACACATCTCACCAATCAGCTGGTTTAAATAATGCCGATCCTATTAGAATGAGCAATGGGTAGAGATGAGAGTCTTCTCAATTTCCCATTCTATGAAACCATTTTGTCAGGTGCGAGGGAGCAGTAAAAGTGCGTGCCCAGCAGAACTCCAGTGAGCTCCACGTATGAAAGCACTGGTCTCCATTTGTGACAGCGGGTAATGTTAATGGTATTCAGCCTCTATTACTTCAGATCAGCTGATTTAGATGTCAGAAGAGGAGTAAAAAGTACTCACCACCGTGGTGCTCTGTCCCCTGGCCACTCTCCATTCCCACATTCTGCAGGTAGTTGTGACATCGCTCCTTATGTTCTTCGAGGGAACTGCGCTGCTTGTAGCTTCGGCCGCAGTAGTTGCACTTGTGAGGTTTACCTACTGTAAAGTGACAGACTAGGTTAATTCATTTTTAGAGCAAGCCAAAGATTCTCTAGCTGAAAGATTAATAGCATCCGATATCCATCATCCATTATGGTAATCTTCTAGTAAAACGTGCATATTTCTTTTAAAATTCAAAACAGCATACCTAGGTTTAAGAGTCTATGGGCATGCAGTTAGACTATGGGTAGTAGTAGGAATGTCATTTCTTACAAAAAAGCGCATTAGATTTGGTTTACCTGCACATGATTCATTAAAGTAAATGCCAGCTATGTAATTTAAGAATGTGTGTGTGTTTTCCAGAAATT
The DNA here is from genome assembly GCA_016617825.1 of Platyplectrum ornatum. Classification (NCBI taxonomy): domain Eukaryota; kingdom Metazoa; phylum Chordata; class Amphibia; order Anura; family Limnodynastidae; genus Platyplectrum; species Platyplectrum ornatum. The sequence goes on along the minus strand of JABWIB010002602.1, from coordinate 32,091 downwards.
GAGGGAAGCACCCCTTACTGCCCAACTAATAAGCCAAAAAAGCATACATTTACTACATAAAGTGGAATACAAAGTAAAAACATATAAAAACATTATACATAGCCCTCAACATTGAACTGAGTCAGAGGGCCAGAGGAGCCGGCGAGACAGAGGGCCAGAGGAGCCGGCGAGACAGAGGGCCAGAGGAGCCGCCGAGACAGAGGGCCCGAGACAGAGGGGGAGAGGAGCCGCCGAGACAGAGGGGGAGAGGAGCCGCCGAGACAGAGGGGGAGAGGAGCC
>JABWIB010002602.1:7161-26669 GCA_016617825.1 Platyplectrum ornatum | reverse complement strand
AGGTGTATGTCTATGTGTGGTTATATATATACTATGCTGTAAAACTGTACCTGTACCTGGTAAAAGGAAGTCAGACAAATCAGTATCTTTTACAGGGAGGCTGCTGAATTATTTTTTAGACAGTTTAAAAGGGAAACTACCTGAGTGCGTCCTAAGGTGGCCCGTAAGTGCATCTCTCCGCCGGCAAGCATAGCTGCAGAATGGACATTTAAAGGGCTTCTCTCCAGAGTGAAGCTTAATGTGGCGCAAGAGATTCCCCTTTTGAGTGAATGATGCTCCACATTGGTTGCAGTGGAAAGGGCGCTCTCCTAAAAAACAAGACATATTCAAGGTCATGCAATCCCGACAGACCACTGAGAAGTGTTACAATAATCTGCTTCTTCACCAAGATACTGTACTGAGACATGGGTAGAGCATATATCCATGGCTATAATATTATAATATAGAATGCACTCATTACAGGTACAGAATATCAGAATATCACTTCATAACAGAATTAAGTCAAGTTATTGAATCCATTATATCTGTTTCACAAAACTGAAGGAGTTTTACAAGTGGATATATTGTATATAGCAACCAGACACTAGATATAATCTACTAGAATGTATTTGGCATTGAAAGGCACAGTATAAAACTGTGTTGCGGGCTCTCCTGAAATTTCCCAGTAGACTCGCGAATTTCCTGCATTTCTCCTGGTATACAGGGAGAGTGTGCAAATCTCATGTGACCTGGGCAGAGGCACTCATTTAATGTATATCATTGCCTCCAGCCATGATTATTACCAAGAATGGGCCGTCAAGCTCCACTCCTCAATCGTAAATTTGCGATTTTGCCATTCTGGGGGTGGGGCTTTGGTAATTATGTATGTAAATCACACCGAAGGCCCACCACCACGTTGCAAGCTTTTGGTTTCTACTTGGAGATGCCTATGCTCATTTGGGAGATGAATTGCACCTGTCATGTGACTGTTACCTGAAATATGCACTTTATTACTACCATTACCTACATATTAAACTATCCAATTATTAAACTAATGTAAGGCTAATATAATAGTGGAGAGACGGCCTTAAAATTATCCTTATGTTTTCAGCAAGAATCCTATTTGTCTAAGAAAAATGATGTCTAAAGAATTCCACCACAGATGAGATTTTCTGTTCTTTTGCAAATCCCATAAGATAGAACAAACCACTGACCATACCTGTGCCTACTCCACATCTAAGCAATCTCAAAGTATGATCATGGCCAAACCCCAATGTGTAACGCAGTACAGAATTTACAGCAGAAGCAACATCCTCAATCCATAAAGGTAAGTATGCCATAGACTGCTAGACCTAATTTCTGGTGTTCAATGGAGTCATAGATGATATTGGGCTACATTCAGTACAGTGATCTTGATTTTCTGTCCTAAAGAAAACAGGATCAACTGTAATAAACTAATGGGAAAACACAGTTCTAGGTTGACTAGAGGAGACATTTTGTGTCATGGTCTTGTAGTGTTGTGAGACAAAATACACAAAAGGGACCAGCATCAGTGAAAATCATTTTGTCATTTTGGGAGACAGTGAGCAATTCGGAAAACACATGTATGGCAAAAATACATATACACAAAATATATATATATATATATATATATATATATATATATATATATATATATATATTCTTATAAAAGCAATACGTTTCAATCAAGCTTTCACTCAGGGGATCTTCATATCCTGGTTTGTTTTGTTTACGGACAAAAATACATTCCATAATGGAACCCTTTCATAATACTGTGATATATGTGAGAATATGATGGCAGATAAGAGACACATGGCCAATCCAGTCTGTCCAGTTATCTAAAACTATACTGACATTATTTTATTCTCTATTTTGTTGGATACGCAGAATACCCTTATATTTATCCCAAGCATGCTTACACTTCTGAAGGCAGGCTATTCCACTTATCAACTATATGATGGCCATAAAGGCTTGTCTCCATTTAAATGACCTGGAAGTGAATTTTGTCATGCTTACATTGTAGTGTATTATTCCTCATAACACCCTAATAGATGTATAACATACCTCCCAACATGTCAGGCTCCAATAGCAGGACAAATAAGCCCCACCCCCTCTTCTTCCCAAGCCCGCCCGCTCTGACGTAGCAAATGTTTAATTTTTATTAGTTTTAACAACAAAACACAGTTTGTGCCCTAATTGGGGCAAACTGTGAGGCAGGAGGGACAGCGGGACAGTCCCCCAAAACTTGGGAGGTATGGTATAATGATAATGCAATTACATTGTGTGGCATTAGTTAAGGAAAGTGCTAATGTTATAAAACAAAAAAAAACAAAAATAAAAACAACAACAATAAAAGATGTAAATATTTTACAACAGTACAGAACAACATAAATGACTGGATCAAGAGTATGAAAATAAGAGAAAATCAGGTAAAAAATGTGAAAAGTTAGTTATACCTTGGCAAAACCATGTTGAATAGCAGTGGAGGAAAATCTAAATAGCCTTGAAAACGAAGTTTGCAATAAGCAAAATTACAAATCAGACGATGGAGGAGTCTGATTGGTTTCTATGGACAACATCCCCACTTTTCAATTCCCCTGCAAACTTCCCGCTTAGTGAATTTAGGCCACTGTATCTTATACCCTTTTCCACTGACAAAAAACATAGGTCCCAAGTAAAAAACCCAGGTCAAGTGACCCAGGTTTTTTCCAGGCACCAATGAAGGGTTTTTATTGGGATTTTCCTGAGTCAGTGTGGTGGAAAAGGGGTTTCCCTATAAAACATAATCGGTTACAATACTCTAAATCCCAGGTTGACACTTGGTGGAAAAGGGTCATTTATTTTTGACCTGGGTAAATTCCAGGGTAAAAAACCATGGAATTTACTCAGGTTTTTGGTGAAAAGAAGGTATTGGGACTTAGGGTGGTGCTATGTGTTATTTGAATGAGCTTGCTGAACCTCTCATATGGTAATGTGGATTTAGAACTTTATTACAATTTCTTTGGTGGAATAAGAGCAAACCACTACATTCGGGATAACAGAATTGGCTGTTTGCTCCTAACCAGGGCTATGTGGCTATGTAAACACTATTGTTTTATTTATATAAACATTAGTGTTTTTTTTATATAAAAAACACAAATTAGTTTCACTCCTGAGGGTATATTTACTAAGCGGTGAGATTGCAATCAGAATGGAAAGTGCGGATGTTGCCCATAGCAACCAATCAGATTCAAACAGATTTTACACACTGGAGAATTTAAATTGAACTCAAATCTGATTGGTTGCTATGGGCAACATCCCCACTTTTCAATCTCACTGCTTAGTAAATATACCCCCTGGAATTCAACATTGTTTTGCCCATGTACAATGTCCTCTTATATTCTAACCTGGAGGCTGAAGGACAGTAATGAGAAATATAGTTACACAGCAGAGAGGACAATTAACACCACAAATACTCAGTTTATCTTCTCCAATGCTTTTATAGGTGTCATAACCCTATATATCTGTCACTATTCCATCTCATGGAACACTAATTTTTGCGAGTGACACTTAACAATATGACTATATAATAAATAAACTGGACTGGATCCAGACTTACGTACTATTGAACTTATGAGCGCAACGTTAATAGTGGTATAAACCATGTTGAATTGCAGGTTATTGAATGTCAGTGTTTGCATGCAGGGAGAATACTTTATTTTTGCATTTTGCATCTACATATTGACCATCATTACTGTTACACTTTTATTAAACGTGGGCTTGGAAATATAATCTCACAACTCTAATACTGTTTGCAACTAATGAAATTTACCTCCCCTGCAACTCAACATGGGTTTGGTCACTCGTAACTTTAAGCTTAAGTTCAATAGTATGCAAGTCTGGATCCAGTCCATAATGTGTTTCCATTGCATGACATACCATTTCAAACTTTTCTAGTATAGCCATAGGTAAGCTCAGCCCAAGTGTTGTAAGATACAACTGTAGGAAAGTGGAGATGCCCATAACAACCAAATTCTAGCTCTCAGTTTCCTTTTACATACTAGAGAACGAGCTAAAATCTAATTGGTTGCTAAGGGCAACATCTACATTTTTTTATTCCCACAGTTTAGTAAATCTAACCCTACACAAGCTTCAACACTATAGTCATGGGTGATACCTTGTAAAGCAGGTTGCTAACTTTTGGATTCTCCCTCCTGGGTGAACCCAAAGGTCAGCAACATGAAGTTTAGACAGAGGGCATGAAGAGGGCAAAAAGAAAATAAAAAAAAAAGGAAATCCCTCTTAATGCTGACACACTTATCAACACATCTGCATTNATTGTTAACAAATATGCAATGCTCTTAAATATTGGATGCAATGGTATCTAGCAGTCATACAGTAATACGTAAATCATTTAATTAGCTGGTGCTGGTCACTTTCAGACGTTTTAAGAGGATAGATTTTGGGTTGGCTGCTCCACTGAAAAATGCCTGAAGGATCAGATAGTAATATTACCTGAGCTATTGCAAGCACATACATGATTCTTACAATTCTCTTCCCTTCTCCTAATACACAATGGGAGTCACCTCATCCGCTGCAGCACTACATCTCCCAGGATACTCTGAGCGATGGCCGTGCTGGAGCGCTCTCTCTTTATAACTTTGGGGTTTTGTCAGTGTAAAAAGATTCTTATTCCTTACAAATCATGTAATATAAAGAATAAATAGCTGAAACATGAACTGCTTTTATGGATGTGCCACGTATTCTGAGGCCGCTTTTGAGAGGGATGTTGAGAAAGTTATGTATCGAATATTCTGGATTAGGTAACTGTACTTTCTCACCCCAACTTCCTCTAAACAACCACTACTTCTGCCTCCGAGCTGGGGTTCATCTGGGGTGTGTATTTGCTAAAGCTGCCTAAACAACTTTATCATGGATATGAAAGAATAATCTAATAATCTACTGTTTCATCTGGTATCTACGCCCATTCAATTAAAGAAAAAGTAATTTGACATAGAAGTCACAGCATTTAGGAGGCAAGGTATTTCTTCTATGCTCATAAAAGAGGAAGCTATTAGGGAAATGGCCACTTCATTTCTCTACTTGAAACCTATCGTTGCATATATGCAATGTAGGTAGCCATGTTACGGTCTTACCCAGCATTCATGAGAATCAGGTCACCAAAAACCTATTATATCATCCAGTACTACTGAACGGAAAGTGAAGCTTGAGTCAGCCCACAAAATGGCTATTTCCACTATGTGTAGATGATCTGACATAACCTAATGGTTAAGATGAATAACCCACTACCTATTATAGACCTGTCAGCTCATGCAGTAATGTAGTACTATTTACTTTCTAAAACGGTTCCCATAAACGTAAGTCATAACATAAAATAAATGACTAAAGCAAAATATGCCTAACAAATTCTTACTATAGGGTGGCTTAAAAAGAAAACTATATCAATTTAAAAAGATTGGTGCACAAGAAAAATAGGTTTATATAACCCATAGTAACAAATTAGATTTTGTTATTTTAGTACAGTTACTAATGTCTGAATGGTTGCATCTGTTGTAATACACAACCATGACTTTTGGTTGTAGTTATACTAAGTTTTAAAAGTATTCTTACAAGTATCAACTCACATTATTACTTACTAGCTTACAATAGCTTTCATAGCAAGACCTTAACACTAGACAATNCAGGTACTAAAAATCTGAAAACATGTAGCGTTGAAGCTTAAATATAATATTTAATAAAACAATGCAAGGCCTTTTAAATTGGACAACCGGACTTTAATAAGTAATAAGAAAGGACTCACTATGCTTCTCAGAATTGCCAAACTCTCTAGCACATACATTTCCAGCAGGACCATCATGACAGCTATAGCGGGTAGTTAATTGCACTACTAATATATATCATCTCCTGTGAGCGCCTTCGATGGAAACTGATTTTTATTGAAGTAAATGGCGAGACCTGTGTTTACTCTGTGTAAGCAGGAAAATGTTTGTGGCCGGCGGCGGTTGCAACCCTGTTTCTAATGTTTTCGGTAAGCAATGACAGGCAATAGTATCAGGTAATATTAACATCAGATGCTACAGGCGATTTGACTTCTGGCTGCTTACCCGTATGACTCCTCTTATGGACCATTAGCACATTGGGGCCAATGCAAACCATGCCACAGACGTCACATTTCAGTTTACCATTCGGAAGCCGAATGCTGCCATCGAGAGACAGCTCCTGGCTCATGCGACTGTCAGAGATCCCGTTGGTTTCGGCTAAAGGCTCTTCGAGGCCACTCTCCTCATCTGGTGACTGGAGCGGCGTGTCCCGGCGAAGGGGCTTCCTCTCTCCTTCCTCATCACTGTGCCTTTCCAGTTTCACAGAGTTTGCTGTAACACAAATAGCCAAGTATTGAATTATTCCACATCAGTGTAAATAAGTGTAATCTCTAATGCAAAAAGTTTATTGCAATATATATATATATATATATATATATATATATATATATACACACANACACACACACACACACACACATTATGTTGAATGTTTCACTAATACATAATAGGTTATGGGTATGCAGCCATAATTAACAAAACCTGAAGAACAGCAAGTACAGCATCATTGTAAAATGGCTGGATTTCAGTTGTACAGAATATAAATGTAAAAAAATAAAAATACGCTTTTAACTTTCTTGCTTTATTTTTAATATGANGATTCCCTAGAGAGAAATGTGATCATTATCAGATTATAGGTTGAAATAAAGAAACTATAAACAGGATGGCAGAAATATATTTTCCACTGCAAACTACTTAAAAAACAATATGAAACCAAATAAAAAAAAAAAAAACAGCATTGTTAAACTTAATAGTTATATGGAATATCTGGAGAACACCTGTTCATAATGTAAGAACAGGGAATCCCATTCAATCAAAACTTTAACAAAACACACAGGACTGGATCCAAACTTACAAACTTATGGTCCTAAATATACAGGTAGGCAAAACCATGTTGGGTTGCAGGGGAGGTAAATTTCAGAGTTGAGAGATGATGTTTCCAGCCCAAGTGTAATAACAGTGTAACAGTAACACTGGTCAGTATCTGTGTGCAACATGCAACAATAAAGTATTCCCCCTGCATGCAAACACTGACATTTGTAACTTTACGCTCGTACGTTCCTAAACTGTTAACTCTGGAACTGGTCTTCTGTCTCTATGGAAGGTAAGAGTTGCAGTGACAAGCTACAAGAACCAGGACAGAGAAATGAAAAGAAAGGTGTAGCACACTGCACACAACATTATACAAGGTCTATTTAGTCATTCCTGAGTATTTGAATACAATACAATTAAAGGTGCTTCCACAATGATAATTCACTTTAAGACAATTTGTATTCTAGACACCAGTATATTACCGTTAGCTATGAGTGTAAATGCTAACTTACATCTTAGGAATCTTACAAGAGGATTCCTAAGTACCCTCTACTCTTCTGTCCGTGTATCAGCAAGCAGATGGAAAGGAAATTATGAAGAAGAAAATAAAACAACTTTGCAAAGAAAACACAAATTCATTTATATGTAATAATGTCATTGATGCTGCTGGTAATACATGGTGAATAAAACAGAAGACTATATAGATGGACTACATACTAAAGAGGTCAGTGAAGTGGCAGTAAGATCGCTCACAGGTTACTTTCACATAACTTCTCACCATATGGTTTCATCTTGCTTCTTTCTGGCTCTTTTCCAGAAGGACCAAACAGCTGTCAGGTGCTTTCTGCAAGCTGTTTGCTAGTGGGTTTAAACCCAGACACCACAAGGAGAGGGGCAAAGTTTCTGAGCCCCCGCCAGCACAGGAGAGAGTGAAGCCTGACCTCACGCAGCCCTAATCGCCTGTTCGACACATCTCCATCCTTCCACATAAAGATCCTGCCGTCAGTGCTTGTTGTGTGCCTCAATCCTCTCCCACAGGGATGGAACAGCGAACAGCACGTCTCCATAGAGGATAAATGCTGCAAGAGGGATCTCCTCGCTGCTATACAGAATCTACATGTATAATAATAATTCAGGCACACCACACTGTTGTTTTGAAAGTAATGATCACAGCAGATTGCCGAGGTGTTTTCATCTGTATGGCAGAATAATCTAATAGTGACGGGAGTTCTTACTTTAAAAGATCACATATAGCCAAGTAGAACAACACTTGTCTTGTAAAAACAGAATTACAACACACCTTCCATTTTATTAAAACGTATTGATAACAAATTCATATACCGCAGCCCGAGGCATTAAAACTGTAATGCTGTCTACAACCTTTGTGCTGGCAGGTCATCAAAGAGAGAAAAAACCCCAAAACCTCAGGACAACTTGGCTTACCCATTTCCTTTGCATGGGCTGTCTACTGAAGACCTGCAAATCATGCTGGGCATTCTGGTTAGAAATCCCTTGATCAGTATAGAAGCAGAAATATACCATCAAAGAAGTAAATGTCACCAAGATGAGTGTGTGGAGGGTTTTGTGACGGATGTTACATATGAATATTAAGCCTCGATGCTGATCAGTGTGAGATTACTGTGCTATATATTACGAGTCACAGGAAACACTACTGATATGGTATATACTACTAAGATTTATTAGCCCGTTTCTTAACTACAGCGTTGACAAAAATTGCTTCTTAGCAAATTTGAACTTGGACAGTTTAACAGGTCTAGGGTAAAGGGTATTCAGGGTTATGACTGGTAAGTTATTTAGTATCTTAATCAGGAGGGAGCTCTTGTATATTTAAACTGGATTAATTTCAATTATAAAATTTAGGATCGCAGGAGATCCCATAGGTTGAACTTGATGGACTGACGTCTTTTTTCAATCTCAACTACTATGTTACTATGTATGTTACTATGTCTGACCATTCATGAATACATGCCATGTTTACGCAGTCTCTCCGCAGTGATCTCCATGAGGTCCGTCGTGTTCTAATGCGATGGTTATTTGAAGTTGTAGGTTGAGGTGAACAAACAGTGGAAGACTATAAAGTGATGAATTACTATTAAGGAGGCTCACATATTATCTCACTGATTTTATATATATATATACTGTATATATATATATAAAAAATGTATTCATTTTGTGATATGCAGGCACGTCACAAACATAGGATAAAATAAAACTTCTTTATTTTGTAGCAGCATATCAGGTTACCAGCAACAGCATTTGTTCACAGCAGTGCAGCATTTAAGGGTCACAACATAGTCCAAGAGCTCCAGTGGTCCCCAGACGTAACTCAGCTATTCCGCCATCAAGAGCATTGACCCTCTGTCTCTGGAACGCTTATATCAGAAGAGCACGGGTTAGCCCAGCCCTGATCACACCAGGTTCCCTTCTGCTGTAAAAGCTGGTCAGGAATTTCCACATTACTCTCATGTAAAGAGATGCTACCTTTGGTACAATACGTTTTACAAATTTAAATCTTCTCAACTTTAAATTAATCATAAAACATAAATAGTTTTGCCCAGGTAACAAATTGTGAAACATTGATTTATCAAGCAGCAGTGACCCACAGCAGTGACGTCTACTGTGCGGCTAGTGTGGGGCTTGTGACATTCGCCTTCCCTAAATCTACGTCAGACCTACCAGGAGGAATGCCAGCTTAGACAGTCCTCACCACACAGTCTGAATCGTGAGCACTATTTTAAAATACATTGCCAGCAGCTGACAGCTTAGCACTGAATCAGTGAATGCAGTGCTCGGCACTCAGACTGCTGCTATGGGCCTGTGTCGTCTGCATCTACCCCTCCTGTATTATAGAGTTATCGTAAAGGTGTCTTGCATTGCTTACTGTTAGAGGCTGGAACTCTACAATGTTCATTGTCCATAGAGAGATAACATTCAGACAGCTTAAAGGCAATGTAATATTTGGTTTCATAACCTCTTGTTCTCAGCCTTTGATAAGGGAATGTGACAACCATCTCATCATTATGAAAGCCTCTACTATCTATCTTCCTTGGGCTGTTTTAGCAACATTCTCGGTAACGGACTCTTCCTGCTTTCACATGACATTTTAAATGTTGCCTCATGTAGTGGATTATCTTAACTTATCAAAAGAAAACATCTTTGAAAACTGAAAAACTTAAAAACACTGTAACTTATGTGTTCTTCATTGGTAATGTTGAAACTTAATACAGGCTTTTCTGTACCACAATTGCGGCTTGTTATGGATACCGAAAGTTAGAAGAATCTAGGTTTTATTACATCAGCCCCGTCAGGCTGGGTTACAATCTACAGAGGACGACAATTTGTTTTTCTATACAACTTCAATGCAGTGATCACATAATGCTTCTGTATGCGCCTATGACACAATGACACCAGTACACAGTAGCAGTGACAGTTTTCAGCTACTCGTATTCATTTTATGTTTTATTAACTTATCATAATCATGTGGAAGATTTTAGCAAGATCCTTTTTATGATAAGATTAGATAGGTATCTGTAGTTCTACAAGAATGACATGGCCTTAGAGCGAGAATATTGCTGGCCTAGGCTCCCTGGGGTGCCGCGCTCATTGGGGGTACCACAACGCTCTTTACCTAAATAGTTATTACACGATTCTGACTCAAAAATATTGAAACTTTAAAGAATACTCTTCTGCTCCTAAACCCCAATACATTGCCTATAACACACATGCGAAGAATGACTATTTTTTCATTAAATTTAATCTGGGAANTTCATTTCCCCTCTAATTCTGCTCCCACTGTTTTTAGAGTTATTCCATGAAATCCAGCATGTATCTGCGTCTGTTTTTGTAGTCAACTCTGATTAAGCCCCTTTTAGTAACCAATGAGATTCCAGCTATCATTATGTAGAATGTACTTGATAAATGATACCTAGGATCTGATTTGCCCTCTGGCATGGAGTTAATTATTATTCTTTTTACTAAATGTCCTTCCTGTGCCAATTAATACTTCTAGTAAAATTTTACCCCATATCCATCGCTGTAACACATTACACAACATGCTGATGGAGTCATTTAATATAATTAATTGTTTTGCAAAGGTCTTTGCCCTTCTAGGAAATAATTATACAAACATGGGACAACTAATATGGGATCCCCCAACAGACACACCCAGTTTTGTTGTGCCAGCGCCAAGACTAGCTCACAGCCATAAAACCGGTTCCATGTCAACTTCCTTCGAAAGTTACTTCAATTAATGAATTCCACCCCCCCACCCATAAAAAACTATGACGTCTATGTGACAGAGCGGTTATTTAGATTCTCTTTCCTAATTGCATCATGAGTGTCCTGCCTATACCCCAGTTGTCTGTATAGCTTCCTGGGTTCTTACCACCCACCTCGAGATTCTCATTTTTCAGTATTGAGGATCTCAGAAGGTCCCCAGTTGCAAGACCTGGCACCCTAGACTGATGCTTCTTACATTTATGATATGATATGATATCTAATTCTTATGATATCTAATTCTAACTTTATTTACCCAAGTAGGAAAGTACATGTCTTCTTCCACAAAAACATATTCATATCCACCTTTTTATTTAGTCGAGATATCCAGGTCCCAGCAATATCTGTCATGCAGTCCCAGTGCAATCCAAATATTCATACAGTGACTATAAAATTCCTTATACATGGTACATGTGGTAAATTCAAAAAAGATAAATGGCCTTGTTATGGCACCATGAGATAGGTGCTAAATACTGTACTTTTCCCGGTGCCAAACAATAGTATTTTCTGTAGATGTATGTATGTATGTATGTATGTATGTATGTATTAGAATATTCTTAAAAACAACATTTTGAAGTTATGGTTATGGTGTTAGAGCATTGCGTGTGTTTCACAGGTTGCCTATATCTGGTCAACACGGTCACATCCTACCCCTCCCTAAATCGCATGCCATGCTGGGTGTCCCGTTGTGTATGGTCAGAGAGATACTGACTGAGGAGATAATGATTTGCAGTATGGTTAGAACAAATGATGCATCCATACAAGATTCTTAACTTGCTATGTAAAGAGAAGCACATGAACACAATAATTATACAGTAAGTATGAGTGCAGTGCTTCTGTATACGATCTCACTTTTTTTTTTAAATATAAATAGCAATCAAACATAAAAGTCAAATAAAATGGAAAAGCATTTATACACTATAAATTGGTTGTACAGGTTAACAGTCCAGCTGGCTGTGGAGTGATGACACTCAGCTGCAGATCAGTAAACACATGCACATGTCACCCTCCTGCTCCTGTCTTCTGGGAACTGTCACCACTGGGAGACATGAAACTCCAAGGAAAGGAGCATCACCTCAAAGTGCTGCCATCGTCTCTATAGCCGGGAGTACACTTCTGCTTTTTCACACGCTTATCTTCCCATCAAGTGTTAAACAAGTGATCCTGTGTCAGTGAGTCTGCTGCAACTATCATGCTGTATCGTGCTGAAGTACACGGCACTGTATGATTGGTGGGGGATAGGCATGTTAATGAAGCCGGGAGGGGGNAGGCAACAAAACTTTAATCATGGATCTGTATGGTAAAGTTAATGTAGACTCTGCATTCGGTTCAATGTAACAAATCAGACAATATATTAAATTACTTAAAACTAAAGGGTCTAATTGTGCATGCATGCATTGGCAAGCTCATTGGGACTTTAAGTCATTTATAAAATGGTTTAAATATATGGCATTGTATGAATTTTGTGTGGTGTGTACTCAGCTTAAGTGTGGACAGAATCAGTATTTGGACGGTTTTGTATCTGTTGATTGAAGTGTGGAACAAGTAGCACTGACAACGAAACAGCTTTTTGTGGAATGTCTGTTTACATTTATTCTTAACACAGGGCACCTAAGCAATATAGTCACCTGTGACACCGGGTCTGTGATGATCGTCCCCTGATCTGCCAGTAGTCATGNATTATATGTATAAAGTAAAATACAAGTCAAACAGTGTAAAATCCACCCGGATATGACCTTGGAATTGTTTGAAAGAAAATGTGGAGAGACCAGAAACCNGTTCTGTGGAAGAAGAGACGGGTGGGTGGGAATTTTTGAGAAAAAGAAAAAAAAAAAACCCCAAGATTTTATTTGACAGGTTTTGGCCAGAAGCCAGAATAACCTGGAGTGGCTGGGAAGGTGCGGAGGGAACTGGTGAAAGGGTTGTTAAGGAATGAGGTGGATACATAGGTAGTATGATTAACACTTTCTTTCCTGCACTTCAAAGCTCAAAGGCAGTCAAACATCCCTTTCTACTGTTGGCCAATACACCTGCGAGACGCATCGCTAAATGCACAGGAAATGGGCAGCGATTAACCTGAATCATGTCTGCAGAGTGAAGGGATACTCTATATTGTAACTTGCTTTAGGAGATGTCAATGTCATTTAATGCTATTACCAAGTATGTGGTTTTTATTTGAATACGTTATGAAGATGCTTAGCATTAGCACAAGTCAGAAGGCATGGTGTGGGCATAAGAATCTCGTCCACGACCTTTTGCAACACCATTGGAATGATTTCTCTGTACCTGAATCAGTTTTGTGTTCATGTGTTTTCCTATGTTCTTTTTAGTTACTGGTCCTCGTATTGTTACCTTAGCACACAAATACACTATTAATCTTGGGGTATACGGTCCATAAAGCATGTTTTGATTTGTAAGTTTTTGCTTTTTTCTTTATTGTCTTTAATTTTATTTGTTTTGGTGTTTGCTTTTTGTTTCTTTTCTTTTTTCAAAACGCATGTACAAGTCTAATTTTCTTAATATCAATGGGGTGTTCTATGCCTTTTTTTTTTAATGGTGTACATGAGAATCTATCATACATACATGAGACGGTATAAAATGACACATCACATTTTCCAAATATCAAAAGTCAAACCACAAGTGAACAGAAAAGCTGCAGTGCCGGTATTCAATACAGACATTAGGATATAAAGTCTGTTAGTAGAGATCTCACATTTAAGTTTTATTCCACTGAGCACTTATTTCACTCAATAATTTTAGCTTTTTGTTACACTCACAATTACATAAACGCAGCAGCAAGCAAAAAAAATAAATATTTGTAATATTTAATTTGTCACTTGGGTATATAAAGGTGATGGATAGTCCCACAGTACCGTATTTAAAAGAATTTACCTTTGTATACCCAAATGACAGTGTAAATATTACAAAGTTTATTTAATTCCCGATGCGTAAACATCATAAGAAACAGGCTCAGGGAAGACTACAGCATGTCACACAGCTTGTTGCTGCATGCATATAATAAGGATCCACTTGAAACTAACAAGTTACACACTTTGGACACACTTAACATAAGGATCCATTTGAAAAATCTTGAACGTTTCTACCTTTACATTTATTTACCGGTCACAGGGAATGAGCTTGACACGTAATTGAGGATCGTACAAAGGGTATACATACCTCCCACACCCCACCATGTATACATTCTTTATGCATGCACACAAGCCACACTATCAGAATGACTTTGAAGAATTGAGTTCTGCTCACATCATGCGTCTACATAATAATAATAATAATAATAATATTAATAATAATGGACCAGATCCATACTGAGCATCAGCAGAGATCCTATGCCCGATTTTCACTGTATCCAAACCCCTCTGTGAAGGCCACTCCTCAACCCTCTCTTTATAAGTCCAAACCATCCTCACTTAAAATTAAGACTGATCTGGAGTCTGGACTCTGGACTCTTACCAATCATTACTCATGATCTCCCATCAAAAATGTATGCAAATCAATACAAGTCTGAATCCTGAAGATCTCACCTGTAATAAACTCAAGTAGCACTTACTAGAATGGAAGACAAAAGAAAAACAAATGAAGTGTNAAACTTGTGGCTGTAAAGAGGGATGGGGCTAGCTATGTGGAACCAGGTCTTTAGGTAGGGATGTCACTGGCAGAGGGCATAATTAATAAAATATATAAAAATTTAGAAATAGTACCTTGCAAGCATTGTAAATGTATGTATCAAAAGGTTATTCATTAAAATGTGGTACTTGATTCCATATATTTTTACATACATCCGACAAATGTATTTATTAGATTTGAAAAGGATACATTTTTATTTTGTGTTGTTAGTGTCTTTTTTGTTTTAACTTTTAGAATGGATCCAACTAAAATCATTTCAGCCATAGAAACAATGAGCATTTTGAGTAAGACTACAAGTGACTNAAAGATTGTTATTACAGGTCAGAACTGGACACGGCCTCTCTGTGTTTACACTCATTTAAGCAATAAGTAGAGGCATTGAAATTATTACGGAAACAAACCCATTGCAAATGTCATGTACACCATAACACATACAATACAACACGCAATGCTCTTATCGAACCAGGATATTCTTTTCTATTTAAAGAGAAATTAAACACAGAGTGACCCATGACATTCCAGCATGTGGCTACACCTTAATTGTTGAGCCTTGATCTTGACTGATCTGTCCATCAATGTATATAAACTATTTAAAACAGTCAGAGAAATGATATTTCCCAGACTCCCGGCAAGAGTGTCAGCTTTCTCCACCTGAGGCTCATTGTCTCCTTCTGGCCACCCCACCATGTCCTCCCTCTAAGGGCACAGCCAGTGTCAATGAGATAATGGGAAAACCACCATTAAAAGGTCAAGGAGAGTAAAAGTCCAACATCTGAGAAGATGTTCACTTACTTAACCCTTTTCTAGGCAACTATGCCCACAAAATACAGAGGTCACTGGTCAAACAGAAAATCACAGTCACAAAATGGACTAAAGAAAAATAGGGTTTTGTTTTTGTTTTATTTTGTTTAAGTGACTGAACAAACAAAAAAAATGTAAAAATAAACTTGTGTCAGCTACATTAACGCCTCATAAATNATACATTCACTCCTGTCAGAGTGATAATATTCGTATTGTGTTTTTTTGTTTTTGGAATAATAATAATCTCAAGTATGAGGTAGAACATCAAAGATTGAAACCGTGTAGTTCCTGTGTAGGCAATTATATGGAAAGACAGATGTACATAGTTAGACATGTAGATGGTTTCCAAGGAGTAATTAGAATTGCAAAACAGAGCTATGTACCATTACCCATAATGACTGCATTGCTAGAGGGGCTGAAGAAAAAATACCTTTAAAAGGGTGGAATTTGACAAGTGTTGTTTAGACGATAAATCATAACTGGATCTACTGGCTTTCCTTCCCTGCAACTGAAACCAAGAACTTTTCCCCACAAAAAAACAAACCACTTAATTATGGCCCATATACAAGGAAACATCAGCTAGCCAAGCGNAGTCGCCACTTTCATTGCATTTCAAGAACTAGAAAGAAAGATGTAGCCCTGTCAAATCCCTACTGATATACTTACTTCAATTAAATATTTCATGTTTAATCTCATTATTTCAAAGTAGATTACTGACAGCTAATTATTAGAAATCTAATACCAATATATCATGCAATATGCAGAACATATTGGTTCATTAGACAAAGTGCATATTTAAATGCCTGTATAACTGTGGCAAGGGACAACATTATTTTTGTTATATATATGTTAAATAATATATTTATTGTGTTTTATATTATATTTATATTAAGCAGTCATTCTGGCTTACTCATGTGTTTTATACTATATGAACATAGTAATTTTTCTAGGACATATTCAAAAGGTGCAAAGTGGACAATGTGCTTCTATGGATATTTCTCTACATTTTTTATATTTAATAATGAATTAATTTTCATAAAATTTCCAAAGTATTTTAATAACCTTAAAGGGCAAATATATATTCCCAAGTCTATAAAAGGTTATAATCTGTGCATACATGTTAATGTGGCTCTGGGTCTGATGGGCTTTGTCATTTTATTCTATTTCTAAATGATGTAAAAAAAAAAATCATTGACTTAGCTAAAATAATATGAATTATATAGGCACGTAAAGAATATTGTTTCAGTAGTAACACTAGATAACCATCAATAAGTATGATTACACTTGAACATCTTTCTTGTTCAAATAGGAATAGAAACAATGGGCCAGATACAGAGCGCTGCAAATCCTGTGTTCAGACAACTCAGGGGTCAGGGAACTTTTTTAAATAAAAAAACACTTTCATTATTACAGATTGGTGAAATATTTTTATTTTATTTATTTATAATTTTTTACTCTCTCCCTTCTCCGAGCTGCGCTGCTCCTCTCCCGCTCCGTCTGCGCTGCTCCTCTCCCGCTCCGTCTGCGCCGCTCCTCTCCTGCATTTATTTTACTTTTTTCTTACATTTTTTTTTTTTGGTCTCTGTCTTTTGTCTTCCCTGCTCCTCTTCCTGTCACTCTGCCTCCACATGCATCTTGCTGTCTGGGGGTAACGGACAGTTGTGCTGCCGAGACACAGTCCAGCATGCATATAGATTCATTTGCATGCCTAGCTGTGTCTCGGCAGAGCTTCCATCCATTACCCCCAGGAATTTATTTTTCACTTCATTTGGGGNCTTGTTCCCCGACCACTGCGATAAATAAATAATCCGTCCCCTTACCGCCCCGTCAATGCAATACAAGACCTTTACAGTGGTCTGGATGCCAAGGATCCTAATCTGTAAAAAGAGGGCAAACACACACTCCATCGTATTTGTATGTTTTCCGCACCTATGCTGCAAAAAACATGNAGCATACATGATTTTAATGTAATCACTCCAATAACCACTTACCTATAACCAATGGACTTTCCCTACCTTACCCTAAGGCAAACACAAAAAGCGTCATGCCCACTTCCATGAACAGCGCAGCCCCCCTCTTGGCAGGATCTCGTTTCTTAAGTCTGGATAATGCGAATTGCATTGAGCTTGTTGGGAATGCATACACGTGCAAAGCATAATATTGCATGAGATACAAACGCACAGAGATGTGGGGTTAATCAGAGGTCAGGATCTTGTATGTTATTTCATAAAAATATTTAATATTGTTCTTTAAACTGGTTTTGTCTGTTTGCAAAATAATATACATTATGAAACAACTGTTTTTAGGATCCTGCACAATGTACGCTACAACATTATGTGACACTAAACAACAACAAAAACTATTTCCAAGGTATAAACAGTAGAATCAACTATTTCATGTATTTGTGTAGTTGAATCTTTATATAACAAGATATCTTATTTTGAATAAGCAATTTATGATGGCAGCAGTGGCTTCAGAGAGCAAATATTTGGTTTTGCAATTTATGAATTAATATTAATGTTACATTATTTTCCTGTTCACTAGTATTTGCTGTGCCATAAAGCTGCACAATGTAAGAAGCACTTCACATAGATTGTACTGGAGACCATGTTGTGGCAAAAAACCCGGATACGCATGCAGAAGCATAACAATATTTACTGGATATTATTTTGGCCTCACCAAATTTTAACCCTCCTTTTCTATGACTGGTTCCTAACTAACCCTAACTTTACCCTTATACAACCCATACCCTCCTTACAGCTTAATCCATGTCCCATGCTGGATTCCGCACAAAGCCTCAACTTAAACTTCCCCTCTCTGTATATTTTTGTTTTTGTGTATATAAGCACAGATAAAACAAAAAAGAGGCACAAGTGAGTACGTTCTCCTGGGTCAGTGCTCAAGGGGAGTGCTTAATAGTCAAGTGCTAAGGGGTACTCCTCATTGCCCCTGTCACTAGCTACACATATGCACTTTTAACACACATGATGTGTATGTTTGTGGAGCTACAACAATAATACTGTAACACAACTAAAATGAAAAAGTCAATTCTGCAGTCCCCAGTTTTGCAGCATTATGAGGTTTGCTTATATTAATCATAACACGACACACTGATTTAATAACGATTAAATAGAAATTATTGCCCTTTATTAAATGCTAAATATATAAAAATAAGTGGCTTGTATAATCAGTCCCCTGGTAATAGTTATACACACACATATATATATATATATATATATACATACACACACACCATACATACAGTATGTACAGTATATATAAATATGAAACTAAGGCAAACCTTTGCCTTAGTTTGTGTTTGAACTACCCCTTTTACGTGGTGTTTGTCTTTGTCTGATGTATATAAAAATATGCAGCACTACAACATCATGTTGTCCCGTTAAACAACTTGTTTTTCAACTTCCCTTTGTCATGGACTGACAGCGAGAGAGAAGAAAAACCAAACAGCTAGGTAGGGTCGTTTGTAAAGCGTAGCCTGTCTACTCAGCTATTGTGTATGGATTTGTCAGATAATGAAGTCTACAGGAAAAAGAAGAGGACCTGGATACCACAAACACACAAGCGTGGAGCTGAGAAGAGCCAAGAATTCTTCCACCGTAACCAGTAAACCAACAAACAGAATTCCCCTGTAACGTAACGGTCAAGGTGACCTTTGTCTGAAATGTTTTATGTTGCAAAGCTTGAAAATAGTCAAATCCAGGAACCCATTTTAATCATTTTATATCTTCACAGGTATTCCTTAGAGAGAATTGGTTTCACCTCTGTCATTCAGCACAATACAATAAAGGAAATTCTGGGTGCATACAGATATCAGTCATAGGTTAGGTCAGGGGT
>JABWIB010002601.1:48857-60626 GCA_016617825.1 Platyplectrum ornatum | reverse complement strand
AGTTGGTGATTGACAGCTTCAAGATGAGTTACCTTCTGCTGTAGCTCAGCCGTGGATTGAAAGGTGTCCCCAGCCTGTTGCTCCACAGTAAGCAGCCTGGTNGAAACATCCTCCACCTGGTCCTGTATGGAGCGCATGGCAGCTGTGAACTGGGCNGCCTGGGCCTGTAGCTGGGGCCCTATGATGCCGTGGATTGCCTTCTCCACAACAGCATAAGACATCACCGTGGCTGGTGGGGATAGTGGAGTGGCCTGCAGCGGAGCGGCGCCACGGGTGCGCTGAGGAGGGGGGGGAAGTCTTCCTTAGTGGCAGCCCCAGCAGCCGGAGTGGAGGATGAAGCCACGGCATCCGCCATCTTGGATGCGGCCCGTGACCCCTCTCCTTTCTTGTGGTGCTTCGCCGGCATGGACGTCACCAGGAACTTGTCCATCGGCGAGCGGAGCCCTCAGGAGGTATGAGCACCGCAGGGTGGTCAGTGGGGGGTGGGTGGAACAGCAGATGTTAGCCCAAATAGGAGCGCTGGGTACAGAGCTCAGCGCGCGGCGGCCATTAGGTAACCAGCCGGAACCGGAAGTCTGGGCCAATGTTTTTTTATATCTTTATATGTGAAATTGCAAATGGTATTGCATAAAACTATGCCTTTTTACAGATTACACAACGTTATGCAACAAGGTAGTATCAGCTATGGCACTACAGGTAATGCATGCTGGGACTCAGTTTGACAATACCTGGAAAGCAGGTTGCATACACCCTGGTCTAGGTAGACTGGGGCAAGAACATGGCAATTACAGTTTAATGCCAAAATATGCAAGATCATGCACTTGGGTCTCAAAAACACAAAGGCTAAATATAGTATTAATGGCACAATACTGGGAACTACTGAGGAGGAATTGAATCTAGGAGTCAATATTTTAGGTGACTTAAAAGCAAGCGAACATTGTAACAAAGCAACGAGAAAGGCAATTTCTATGCATGGTTGCAAAGTGAGAGGAATCAGTACGAAAGAAAGATGTGATAATACCACTGTATAGTACGTTCACATCTCAAATACTAGTAAGGATATTAATACATTAGAGACTGTACAAAGAAGGGAAACTAAAGGTGCAAGGTCTATACCAAAAAACGTACAAGGAAAGACTCTGGTTCTCTGTCACTGCTCCCAATGCTTATTAGGTTGTAGAAAAACATAGAAACCTGCAGCAGTGAACAATAGGATCTGCCTGGCCAGACCAGGGGGTATATTTACTAAACCGCGAGTTTGCAGTAAGAATGGAAGTGGAGATGTTGCCCATGGCAACCAATCAGATTCGAGTTCACATTCTCCAGTGTGTAAAATGAAACTGAAAGCTTGAATCTGATTGGTTGCCATGGGCAACATCNCCACTNTCCAATCTCACTGCAAACTCNCGGCTTAGTAAATATACCCCCAGGTCTCCAGGCTCTTTTTGTTTGAACCATAGTCATTGGACCAGATCCAGACTTTACATACTATTGACTTACTCTTGACTTACAAGCTAGTGTGCAAAGCCATGTTGAATTTCATTAAATTTCATTAGTTAAAAACTAATCATTCAGAGATGAAGTCTAACAACAGTGTAACAGTAACTCTGGTCAGTATGCAAACACTCACATCCATTTTACCTCCCCTGCAATTCAACATGGTTTTACCCAATCACTCGTAAGTTGTGAGTAAGTCAATAGTACATAAAGTTTGAAAGTTGACTTCCTTTCTAGCTACCTGCAGTGTAAAGTGTCTGGCATTTGCACCCCCTAAATCCATACATACCATTGAGAGGAAGCAGATGAATCCACTAGCCATAACTTGTATGCTGTTTACCTCATTTACAGGGAACACTATCCNATAGTCCTGCTTATTTGTGGGTTATCTAGGTAGACGTGGATGCAATGTTTGGNTACATAATGGTAAAAAGGTAACTTCACTATTTGTTTTCAACGTATTTATTATTTCTACACAATATACATTGCCCGTGATATTGTTTCAGTTGTAGCAACCTGAGGTACTATCGTTTCAATTAGGAAAAGTCAGTAATGGCTTTGCAAACCAGCAGTTTTTGGTTTGTTTGTTGTCTCATTCAATATTGCTCAATGGAGAGTTTAAGAAAACAAAAAAGCAAAAACCTGGTTTTGCAAAACCACACTTTGTATTATGTTTAATTTTAATGGATATAATTATATACATGAATAAAAAAATCTAACATATCCCATGTAGATATACTTATCACTCTATTATTTTCTGTAACTTGATATAGCACATGAAGTTCAAACCAATTGTTTTTGACAAATTGACAGGAGAACGCCATCTCTTAAGAAGTAGTCTCATCTCATCTAGTCTCATCTACTACTGTCCCTTAATCAGATAAAAAGACATATTGTTGCTTTGTTTTTGGCACTGATGTTGAATTCAACAACTCTTCCTAATCTTGTAATTGGTCTGAGCTGATAGAGGACGGAGCTTATCCATCGCACATCTTCTGTAATCTGTCTACCCCCATTGCTGTTAAGTCTTGGCCACTACTGATGTTTTTGCAGTACAAAATCTTAAAACCATTAGAGGTCTAGTAAGATTAAGCATAATCAACTGGTTTAGAAAATGTGAGCAGACAGATCCAAGAAACAAACATTTGGATGAGCTTTGGGGGGTCTTATTTGTGTAATAGACTTTACTTTTTCTTCTGTGGTCAGTTTAAAGGATCATTAACTGTCTGGACTCCACAATGTCTAAGCCACCATGTAACTTATGGCTATTAGAATGTATATGAATGCAGTATGTTCTAAACACACACACTTTATTATATAAATGAAACACTTTTGTTTGAATTAGGTTATTGTTTTGTATGCATGATTTTTTTTACTTCAAATAGTCATGTCATGTTTTACTTTGGAGAACCATGTACAGTATACACACTACTGAAGTACTAAAGGAAGAATTAAACTGCAGCAGGGTTGACGGACTGGTGTACGCTTGTATATATGGTTGTATATTACTCCATCTATACCACTGTTGTTTAAAATGGTTACAGTGTAAATGTCCACATTACTTTATAATTTTTATTTTTTACAAGAAGTATTAAGGTCAATGTGTGTGTGTGGTGCTGCTGGCTGTACACACATTAACCCTAGTCCAGCAATGCCAATATATTTATTTATTTATATAATATATATATATATATATATATATATATATATATAAATATATATATATATATATTTCAAGAGAGAAATAATTAAATAATAATGGTACCAGCACTGCAAAGAAGACCGCACTCATGTAAAAAAAAAATTGCTTAGAATTACAAGGTGTGGCTTGGTAAATAAAAATTACAAAAAGGGGGGGGAGGAGGGATCACTAGCATTACCACCCACCGACTAATAAATGTAGCCGCGGTTGCAGTATGAGCAGTCACTGGTTGGCGTGGCGGAAAACACAAAGATGTCTTTAATCATAATGGTGTGCACCCTAGAATTGTGTCCCGACAGTTGTTTTGGTGTGCACAAGCACAAACATCACCTTTCTCAGGGGTAATTAACCAAGTCAATACCACACACATATGTATGTATATATATATATATATATATATATATATATATATACACAGTGGTCGAAGTGGAAATTTAGAAGTGGGGGTATGGAAACATAGAATATAATGGAAGTCAATGGAGATTTTTAATTTTTCCATTACATGAGTGGACGAACTGCCGGTATGGCATACCCCCATAGCCCCATAGCCCTGTGTATATGTGTATATATATATATATATATATATATATATATATATATATATATATTACTACTAGGACATATATATACAATCTGTGTACAGAATAAATATGTAGACACATTTATGTAAACGTGACATTATGTGGACAAAATAAATATGTAGACACATTTATTTTAAATTACTATATTCCAATCAAAACACCCCGGGAAAACATACCTAGATTATATTGTAGTTCATTGTTGTATGTATANCAAAATATGAATAAGACAGTTATGAAATGCAATATATCACATTTTAAATTTATACATGATGTCACCAGAGGTCTATCAAAACATTATTGNACATTTGCACCTTTTATTTGAAGAAAGGCTGTGAGATTTAGTTAACAAAAGGTTAAAACAAGGCCTGTAAATTCAGAGGGTTGGCACAAAGCATATTTTAGGCTATTTGGTTTATGTTCCTAAACTGGTGCTAATATTTATACAGTTTCACAATGCTAAAGCACAGTTAATTCTATAAATGGATGTCAGAACACGATAACTGTTATTTTAATATGCATGGAAGATGAACTATGGCTTTTGGATATGGTCTACATGTGCTACAGGTAATGGAATATGTAGTATATGATATGCTTGCGTATTAGAGCAATGAGAGGATAATTAGAGACAATAAATCTTGTTTTCATTCTCCTTTCCTCAGTGCTCTCTCTGTATTGTCCTGGTTAAAACCATGCATGTAAGTAAACTCAATTGGTACTGACAATGCTATAAGAACTCCTGATGCAACGGTCCCTGTGGTGAAGTCTTGCCCTTTACTAGCCAGATGTAAGATTAACAATACAAGTCTACTTTAATCCTCTTGGCTTTACTTTATTGTTGTTTCTAGAAGAAAAATTCCACTTCAGCAATATTTCGGACGTCTTCAAGAGCTGCCTGACTAAATCATTAAAGATTAGTCAAGGAGTTCACACAATCCGGCAGTCAGTCTCAAAGTTTTCAACACCAGTGCAGTCACGATTATACATTTATTTATTAAATATTTAGCATAATAAAAATAAGTCAACTAATAATGGCTATGGAATTGCATGGACAGTTAGTTTACTTTGATGTCATAACTGATCAAGACCGTACAGCTTTCGTGTAATATAGGATTGTCAGAAGTAGAGAACAATTGAACATTTTCTTCCATTAAGTATTCATTTTTCCATATACTGTAGAAGCATTTTTTTAGGTTGATGTTAATCGATATGCATATTGCCCTAGCTTGCCTTGCAAACATTGGTGCCTTGTTCACAAAGATAATGGATTGCTTATGATAGACCATGCTTCCCACTTGCAGAGGCGACCAGCCTGTCACACTGACACTGAGACAGTGCGGCAGGCGCAGGAGAACCTCTGTTAGACAATGTAAAGGGCAGCTATAACTACACTGCATAATAAAGGAGCTGCAGCACCTGTTCCACTGTCTGAGATCATAATATATTTCTTTTTTTTTTTTTTATAGCATCAGACACCAGAAGGCCTTTTCAATCTGCAATCTGTATGGCAGCGTCTAGGATGCTTTCTGTGTGATAGTGGTCTCTAGATGCTATCTGTGTGTTATAGCAGTTTCTACAATAATNTGTATATGGTATACAATGTGTATATGGTATAGTGTACTGAAGTATATTCTCTGTATGCTATAGAGGTCTGTAGAGTAATGACTGTAGAGTCTATAGGACACTGTCTGTATGGTTATAGCNATGTCTAGAAAAATGGGCCGGATCAAGACTTAGGTATGACCCGCACTTCCACAAGTACGCTTACAGAAGTGGGTTAAAAGTGCATGTGTACATGTATGGAAAACAACAAGCATGTGGAATGATGTTATCTGGGCTTGTTGTTCCACCCGCTGGGCCGGACCCATACCCCTGCCCCTCTACATTACACTTTGTTTACTTTTATTGTGTTTTAGAAAGGTTATTTGAAAAATATAATGTTGGACAGTCATTGGTATTACCTTTTAAATTGTTAAACTGGAGGGAGCTGGAATTTTTAATTTGCAGGGAGACAACAAACACCCAAGCAGTATGGTGGACACTAAATTTAAAGTTCTGTAAATAAGGGAATAACATAATAATAATAATTATATTTCTGCCACTTTTCCTGAATATAGAAATGACATTCAATGCTATTTGTGGACATGTATAATACATAAGATTAAAATAATACTGTTAGTCAGGGGNGTATTGGAAATTCAAAATGACCCAGGAAGAAAAAACTGCAAGAGGCCATATGTGGGCAGGATCAACAGCACAGAATAAATACACTGCAGATATATAACTTAAGTGTATTATGTTAAGCCAATGAAGTAATGCAGTAATTGTATCTGAATGACCATAACCTAATGCATTGCGCATTATAGCTCTACCTTTATACCTCTATTCAATACAGACAGCATCATAGTGACCACCACTTATACTGTATCATATCTTCCAACATGACCAAGTTCATTAGGCACAAAGGACCAGATCCTAACTCTGAAATGTAGGTGCGGAGTGCACTAAGCAAAGTGGCTATGAATAGTTAATGCTTTTTACACTGTTTAGGTAAACAGCATGATTTAAGTAGTGCATGGGTGGGCGTGGGTGGGCGTGGGATTGGAAGGGGTCCTTATGGAGGGTCTGCTATGGAATTATACTATGTGCTATGGAATCATGCTATGTGAATTTTTCCTTATTGGAGAAAAATATATTGTCGGCTATTACTTTGTAACTTTTCCATATCAGAATTACAGTATATTAGGTAACAGTGCCATACTATAGCTAAAATATGTGAATTCCCTTGTACAATAAATCACAGTCATTTACTTGCTTATACCCTACATTCTGTAAACCTGTAAACCAGCCAATACTTGGAAATGATTTTAAAGGAAATACTTTTCACAAAGTGGATAACAATGGATGCAATATGCACTGGTTTTGAAGTCCAGGCTTGCAGCCCTGTTCATTCATTTCACCATCCCAGGTGTTTGCTAAGTAGGAAGTCATTCTGAGGTTGTGATGAGAGAAGCTTTTTACCAGAAATCAGCAGCCAAGCCCAGTACAGAATACTTTCTATGCCAAACGCTGTTGTGTTTCAGCTATAAAGCATTGTTGTGGTTGCTTTATAGAACAGTTTAAGTAATACATTTACACAATCAGAGTTAAGCTCTTTGCAGAGTGAACTTTAAGCATGAGAATTAGTGAAACAATAAATATGTTTATAGTTTTGGGTGGGATTGCAACCTTTTCGCACTTTCCTGTGCCTTAGCTTGTAAAAGGTATTATGTAAAATCAATTGGAGTAAAACACTTTATTCTGGTTTTAGCAAATTATGTATAGACATTTAGCCAGAAATCATATGGCAACACACTCTGTACAAAGGAAATGTTTGAGGTGTATTAGATCAAAAATTCCTTGAACGTTGCCTAATGGAATCTGGATGGGATTTAATGCTTGTGTGTCTAATTTACAATCATGAAACACATTTAATATTTTCTTAAACACTATATTAATGAATTAATTAGTTAATTTATGTATTTATTTCAACAATATATTTGAAAGACATTTCAGTTTTGGAAAATCCCAAATAAGGTTTAGTACTATCACAGGAGGATGAATACCGAATAGACCAAATGAATTCAAACACTGATACAGCCAACAGCTTAGTCAAAGCTGCATTACTGTTGACATTGTTTGGCCTAAGTCAACACGTAGATCTGTTTTGCCACTACGCCCAAACTTTGGATCAGCACCTATAATATAATACCAAAAAAAATTAAACTTGCAACAGCTGGTTAAAGTATCCTCTATGTAAAGTGATTTGTTGAACCTGTAAAAGAGAGATTAAACCTCTCCATATATATACATATATACAGAAGAAAGAGTCAGCCAGACTTGCATTCAGCGAGAAAATTCAAAAATATATTTATTTATCACTGTGGACCAGTTTTCATCAGGCAATAAAATGACAATCAAGGACACCCAAACCCGTAACCCCTTTTCTGCTGTATATACCTAATTACTTAATTACTTTAAGAGCCACATATTATATATAAGAGCCACATATTATATATATACATATATATACAATACGAAAAGTAACCCTACATAGGTCAGCAATCAGACTGGCCCTACAAGACAGAGACAGTGACCAACCTGTAGCTCAACATTGGAAAATGGCTGGACATAACATTGATGAATTCCGATGGACTTGTATAGATCATGTACTTGAGAGTGAGAGGGGTGGCAATAGAGAGAGGAGCCAGTTAGTTATCTAAGCTGCGCACTGCTTCCATGTCAACCCACAAGTCCGGGAGCGGGATGCAGAAGCTTGAGAAGAGGAGTCTGTTGATGATAGCACATCAGATGGAATTGAGGAAGGTATCACTGGTTTCCATGGTGGAGGATAGTGGGGCCATTGCCAACCCGGAGGCAGGAGGAGTAACTAGGATAGACAGGAGATGACAAGCCTCGGGGGGTGGGGGGGAAGACAGTACTTGAGGAGATGCAGTGCTGAGGCCAACATACACCATCTCCTGCTTACACTGATACTATGATTATTTAATATATTTTCATTTAAATATTGTACAACTCCCTGTATCACTAGCACAGAAAGAAGAAAAGGCAGGCTGATGGGCAGCAGTGTGCCCATCATTCTGCACTCGCTCCTTTCTGAGCATGCCCAATGTGCATTTTTGTTGTGCATATGACTGTAAAAAAGGCAAGTTTGCAATACCAGATCAGTCTCTATATCTTTTAGGGGTGTACAGTGTGCCTAGTTGTACCCATTTGTACATACATCACCTTTCATTACAAGGGAAGTATGGATATGTTTTAGTTATAGCGTATGGGAAACTGGAAAATATGCAAATACAACCCTTTAAGCATATTTGCTTGTACCTGTCTGACCCAATATGTTACTATGAAGCAGCTATGTTTATCCTGGTTGAGCCTGTGTTCATCATTCGGCTCTGAGGCCTAAATTTACTAAGCTGTGAGACTGCTGTGAGATTGGAATAATGAGGATGTTGCCCATAGCAACCAATCAGATTCAAGCTCTCAGTTTTATTTTACATACTGGAGAATGACATATATTACATAAGTCCCCTAGTGTTATATAGTCTGGACCCAATCCATTATTTTATTAATTCAATATAAATATTTTTGTTATCTTTTTCAGTTCACTTTCATTTCCACACATATATGGAGACTGTCACTGCAAAGTGTGGAATTACAATTTTAATGTACTATGTGCCACATGCAAATTACTTATTACTTATATGGCTACACTCTCACAACTTGTTATCAGGTTATTACTTTTGCTGATTTTCCTGGGAATATTTAGATGTTAAGTAATACAGCATCATGTTTTCAAAGCACAATAAAAATTCTTCTCGCTTACATATAAAAACCTTTTTATGATGAAGAGTTGTAGTAAGAAACTTTTCTCTTGGAAGACGTGAAAAAGTGACTGTCCAGAAATAAAGGCTGCAGGTCTTTCACTGCTTATATCAACATGCCAACCTGCATAGCGCTGGGTCTCAAGCCTGCAGCTGTGTTTAAATCACTTACTC
This sequence comes from Platyplectrum ornatum, assembly GCA_016617825.1. Lineage (NCBI taxonomy): Eukaryota > Metazoa > Chordata > Amphibia > Anura > Limnodynastidae > Platyplectrum > Platyplectrum ornatum. Next base: position 51,291 of record JABWIB010002601.1, on the reverse strand, counting down.
TNCAAACTACAGTCAAAATCTGATTCTGCCAAGAAAAACAGTGTCAATTCATAAATGGAGAATTAAAAGGGAATAAATGGTTTGTTTCAACCTGGGTACAAGAAAATTGTGTTTCAGGCACACCCCTCATACTTGTAGGAAATGCGTTCACAGCTATTGAAGAGCTCCCCAATGGATACATTTACTCTCCTTTTACAAATTGTNCTCTGCAGAAACAGACATCTCTAACATTTACAATATGACTATTTATTTCATCCCAACACCCAGAATACCCCTGGGAAAGCAGTTATATTTAAGCACCAGAGTAAAGACTTAGCATAACAAAACAAGAGTTTCTTTATCTTGTTCTTTGTGGTCTTAACGTTATTTTAAGAATAAAAGCCATTATTTTAAGAAGAAAGTGGACCATAGCTGTGTCATTTATGCTGGGAGGATTACAGAAGGCATGATCTCACAGACATGACAGTTGTACACAATATCAAAACAAATGTAATTACTGAAAGCAAACACAGTAACCGGGTTTAGAGCTGTTTCAATTCCCTTTAGGGTTTGGCCAGTCAACTTTTAAAGAAAGTTCATATGAAGAGCAAGTCTGATGATCAAATGTTTTACCACTCAGAGATTAATGCAGGTGTTTTCTTTCATCAGACCTTTTGACTTGGATCCTAAAGAATAGTTTGTTCTAGTCGAATGTGTACACAGAGAATAAGGTGCATTCTCTCATCAGACTTATTGACGTCGGAGAGATTCAATAGCGTGTTAAAGATAAAATACAGTTAAAAAAAAAGCCTCCATAAATCAGGACAACTTGCCATTTTAACNTGTGTTTTTGTAGCATTTCTCACAATATGTCAGAAAAAACCTCTCAGGTTTGTCTAAGGAGAGGGATGTTTCTATGCATAATATAACATATTTTTGAACATTTATTTCAGAGACAATATTGAATTTCTTAGCAACTAAAATTACATTAATTCAATCAGTATATTTATAATAGTGTTCAGGGGATAATGCAACACAAATACAATCAGTATTAGTATTACACAATAGATTAAAAAAGAACTTTAACATAAATGATCATTATACTTGGTTTCAAAACAGATATTTATAGATGCTATATAATTCNTAGTAATCTCTCTATTATAATGTCAACACAATAAGGTGTTTTTCTNTTACTTATTATAATATACAGTACAAGGACAGTTACACTGGTTTTTACGCTCACTCAAAAGAGGGTCACATAATGTGAACTCCTATGATGATCNTGTGGCTGGGTAGGTATTAAACGGCCCGTCACACCAAAGCCCCTACATGTATTTTGTAGTCTGACATTTGTAGTCTGTATGCCACTTTCAGGATACATTGGTGATCAATCTTAAATCATGACGCTTTGTTATATTCTCAGCATAAATGGTCTGATTCTCCAGGTATCCTCAATGGAATACATACTGTTCTGTATTACTTCAAAATAAGTGCTTTATCCATCATTATTTCCACATGCCTGATGNTTTCCTCCCAAACTTATAGACCCAGATCAAGTCAATACATATGAGGGACATTTTGAATAAGAATGTTTAAATAGCTATGTTAGGCATTTCCTAATGTACCAATGGATACTTTGCTGGACTTGACAACAGGACATTACTCGTATGTTCAAGGTGGGAGAAAAGCCGTGCAAATACATGCAAATTCAAAGATGGAAAAAGGAAGCCGCACTAGAGCAAGACCAATGTTCCTAGCTGTAGAAAATCAAATGTGCACAAAACCCACTCTGTTTAGACCAATATCGCTGGAATTGCACAAAAGTACAAAGTAAAATCAATGAGAGAGTGCAGAACAATGAACCACATCCAAGAAATGTGAATGATTTCCATGTTCTACGTCATTGTACACGGCACTCTTCCAGCATGGGTTTAGAAACTCAAAATCCAGTGTTCCATGCTGGAAGTNTTTTGACAGTGGGACAGTATGTGCAGAGCTGGTACCAGGTCTCTAGGTGCCCTAAACAAACGCCCCCCTGTCTTTACACTGTACACTGACCCCATGCTCCATATTCCTATTGATAGAGGGGCAGCGCCAAGCATTTATATACACACAGCTATTTATAAAAAAAAATAATGTGAGTTGGAAAACCCATCATTAAAATACTCTGAATCTGGCCCTCTGTGTGAGCAAAGTTGGTGCCCATTTATCAGATGCTACAAGTTCAGTCCTAGTTGTGTGCACCCTATACAGATGTCTGTGAATACCAATGAAAATAGTAATTCAAATCAGTTTCTCCTATAATGTAAATGACACTGGGACAGATGTAGATCTTTAGGCATGCATGACAAGAGTGGGTAAAACCATGTTGAATTGCAGGGGAGGTAAAATGAATGTCAGTGTTTGCATGCAGGGAGAATACTTTATTGTTGCATGTTGCACACATACTGACCAG
>JABWIB010002601.1:0-13108 GCA_016617825.1 Platyplectrum ornatum | reverse complement strand
AAATTTGGTCTTAAGAACATGCTGGGTGTTTAAGAGGAGGGGTTACTCTTTAGCCAGACCCGGAGCTGCTATGGGCTTGTAATTAATTTACATTAATGGGTTTTTTTTTTTTTTTACTCTTTACTGAGAGCGATCTGCAGTGAGAGATACTCTAATGGTTAAGGAGAAAGAGAAGGGTGAAGCCGTTCACTGAACACAGTTCTCCCTTTGAGGGGTTCACACTCATACACGCATGCTTAAGGCACCCTTAAGCAGTACTTAGTTGCAAAAAAGGGAATTTTAATATAGCATTATATGCCACAAATCCAAGGTTCCTATTTCAATAGGCATTTTTCCTCAGGGCAACATACAACTGAATCAGGGGCGTAACTACAAAAGGCTGGGCCCCATAGCAAACCTTTCAACAGGGCCCCCCTTTATACAAAAAATGTTTATGTATACAATGGGGGTTCAAACGGATATAGAATATATGCAAACATATATGTTTGTATATATTCTATAGCAGTTTGGGGCCCACATTATATATACATATACGAACATTGAGGCCCCAAACTGCAGTAAAATACATAAAAAACAATAAGAAACACAACAGTAAATCTGGCTGTGGGCTCCATTTAGGGGATCCTGTTCCCAGAAGCTCCGGACCTCTGTCTGTTGGGGAGCGTCAGTATTCCGGGAATGGGGCTGCCGGGCCCCCTAGGGCTGCAGGCCCCATAGCTGCCGCTATGGCTGCTATAGTGGTAGTTATGCCCATGAACTGAATGCAAACAACACTGTTGCCCTGAGGAAAATTATTTTTATTAAATAGAAAGAGCCCCAAGAAGTTGCAGTACCGGGGCCCAAAATTTCGCTTGGTGGCCCTGATCATAGGAAAAAGTGCACAAGAAACAATATATGACCACAATCTGATAATAAAGTCTGTGATGAGTTAGATACCAATAGCAGCTATAGTTTCAATATATATGCTTTCAACTGTAACCAGCTTGCAATATGACATATGTTCCACATATCACAGTCAGTACAGTTGAGAGGTTTCTCTATTAAAACCTTATTTCTGGAGATCATTATGTGTGACATTATAAAAAAGTTATCAGTTCGGGTTACGATTTTGTCCAACAAGATTTAGATGCTAACTGAAAAGGAAAAGAATAACAACCTAGTTCTATTGATCAAAGGGGAAGTGTCACTAATTATTTAAGTTGGACACTTACTGCAAATGTTTAATGACAAAAGAAACGGATTTCCCCTGCATGTGGATCAAATCACAGTCATCTTATAATTGACTCTTTACAAGACCAGGCTACTATGTAATGGACTAGATATTAAAAGCTTTAAACAAAGAAGGAAACTAGTTTCAAAATGATTAGTAGGACTTTTACTACTAAAAGGTATTTTACAAGTCAAAAAGATTATCTGAAATACAAAGGGTTTTGATTTTGATGCTTGGAGTTTTTAATGCATTCAATGATTAATGTTAGAGGACCACTATATGGGAAACAGTCATTTGGAAGTTGGAATTATTTTTAGTATCTTAACCAGTTGCTGACCAGCTCCAGTAAATCTGCACAAGGCCTGATCAAGACATGAATGCAATAATGAAGACATTCCCTTGTTAGCTAACTTAGCTGGGTAAGGATTATTTAAGATAATTTAAATTCATACATTCCCTTTCCAATTCAATCCGAATGCAAATGCATTACATGTTTTTTATAATAGAACTAGTTACAATGCTTTGCACACGAGATACATAGACCATGTCAATGTATTAAAATATTGCCAAGATAAATAAAATTATAAGTTACAAACATACAGAACAATGCATATGCAGCATTATCATACCTTAGTCCTGCATTTGTAAGGTTAAATGCTAACGCAATAATCCATTACATGTTGTGGCGTGTCAGCCTTGATAGGTGCCCTGAGTGGCCAGTACAAATATTTGTAGGTGCAAGCTTACTGTTCATACATACGCAAGGTAGAGTGCGCATACATAGAATGCAGACCTCTACTTCAGCCTGTACTCACTAACCCAATTTCTGCACCATCCTGTATTTAAATAAGTGTGGTGCAAAACCTTAAGGTAGGGGTTTCAATGTAGATTCATCTATGAACAGGTCCCACCACTCCCCCTGTCCATAGGGGAATCAGCATAATGTGGTTTCTGCATTATTGTTACCTCTAATCCTGTGTTCAGTTATCCAAACACAGGATATATGGTGATCTGGAGAGTGGGAATTAGGATAGGTGGGGAATTTACAAGTGTTGACATAGTTATCTAGCTTCAGTGATGTGATTTGAAGGTTGATTTGGCCATTTTTGGATCTACTTGATCTTGTGAAATTGCTTTTTTTTTTAAACTGTCCCCATATCGTAGAGATGCTTCTTACCTGCAAAATGTGTTAAAATGACATTCTAAAAAGAGATGTCTTTCCCAGGCAAAATGAACCATCTCGTTATGGCCAGGCCTATATGAAAGAGCCATTTTTAGCAGGGAGTATAAATGTGTGATTTAAAAATGAAGCAGTTCTATGATTTTTAAGGACATTTTTTGTGGCGTGTGTCCTTACAGAAGCAGAGGAGGACCCTGACCATCACCAGCCCTAGGTCCATCCCCAGCTGACAATACCACAAGCTGTTCATTTGTTTTTGGTGCACTTGGACCTGGCCTCCCTGTCTGAACAGGAGGTAGCTTTAATGAGGGGGTGAGAGGGTATTTAGAGCCAGACATGTCTCTGTCTCATGCAGTTTCTGGGCTGCACTAATTCATTTATGCCATTCACTCCTTGGACAGTAGTTAGTTCCTGTCAGTATCAGGCAGAGTAATTGACATTTTCCAGACACTTATCTCAAGTGTTAAGTGCTCTGTGTAAAATATTCTGTTTCCCCAGCCAGGATGCAGACTGGCGTGAGCTAAAGCAGGCATCCAATGGGCTCTCAGAATGCACTCACATTGCACTGAGGCCACAGAGGGAGACTGCCTATCTGTACTACTACCACTCCCTCAATGTGCAGGTGGTCTGTGATGTAAAGCAAAGAATAATGAATTTTTTTGCAAACTACCCAGACTCATGCAACAATTTCTATATCATGAATCAGTTTGCCCTTTGTGCTAAATTTGTGAGTGTTGAGTGGTTGGATTTTGGGTAAGTTTACAAATGTTATATTATTCTTCATGTATAATGGTTTAAATGTATGCTCCTGGCTAATGACCCCACTAAATGTGTGACAGAATGCACCTTTGGTGCATTAAAATCTTGCTTTAGGTGTCTATATAAGTCTGGTGATCAACTTCTTTATTCCCTAGGAAGGGTACCTTTTTATGTTCTTTTTGATTTTATCGATTTTGATCTATCCATAATCTCTAGAGCAGTGGCAAACAACAAAGTGAGATTTTTAGCACACCATATCGATGATTTTATTTTGTTTTACATTACAATATCTGAATATATTTTTTATTATCATCTGAACTTTCAGCGCTTCTCTTGCATCATCACTCTTTAGCTCATAGAATTTCAGACAAATTTTGGGTGTAAAGTGCCTAGTCTGCCAGCCCTGGTTCTTTGACCCCTTACATGGTCTCTTGGAGATTGGGTTGGTGTCTGAGTTGGTGCTTGAGATGGTGTTGCCAATGATGTTAATTCTGAGGATGTTGTTGACATTTTAAAACATTGCTGGTATTGACTGTGTATTTGCTGCCTAAATCTGCATACTAATTTGCTCCATACCTACATGCATGTTTTCTGATATTGCTTGCAGGATATTATTTTTTGGGGCATGATGACATTTTGTTGCTAAATTGTGGCTTTGATTAATTGTTTCCTTAGAATCCACTTATAAGGCCACATCTGAATCTGGGAAATCCTGTGGCAAACTACAGCGCAATAGCAAACATGCAGGAGGACTTGCTGGAACCACATCATATGAAGTTCCTTACAATGAAAGAGTACACAATCAGGTTTTTATTTTACATTGACACAACCAAAAACATTGATTTATGCAACAATTTTGTCTACTCCTTTTCTTGATATACTGAACTTCATCTATATTATCATGGGCATATGATTTTTAAATATCCTAGGGATGACTAATGCTGACATACTTTCACATATACACAATTTGAAAGTAGGAATCTTTGAAACATACCATGTTGAAGTTTGGACAACATTTTAAACCAAAATTTTTTACAAATTGTCTTAGTATGTTGAAAACAATGTAGTTTGTTAATTTAATAATATTAAAGTATATTGCTGTATGTGTTTTGTAAAAACATACTTTTTAAATTACAGTTCATTTTTAAAAACTTACACACTATATAAGTTGATTAACACATAACACATGTCGAAACACATCCACCGCTTGGTATTCAGGAAATTTGTTGGCTGGCAGGCCTTACCCTCGCATGGCCATCATCGCCCCTACCACTAGCCATGACAATTTGCACCCCCAAAAAAGGGGAAAAATAAAAACACAAACGACGACACAGAATGACAAACACACACTTAAGAGGACAAGTAAATAAAAATAATGCACACAGACAAACTATAATATAACAATCACTAACAAACACAATCACACACCAATGATGATGCAATCGACAAAATGAAGGCGAGATGCGGCCAAATCGTAGCGAGAAGAGAAATCAATCAGAAATGCGGCCAAAATGGCAAACCAAATCATTTCAAAATGACACTCCAAAACGCCACATAGAAAATTCATATAAATGTCTGAGCAAGGTGATTTCAAATTGCTGCAAAACCACTCGAGATGGAATCACGACTTTTACTAAATTTTTCCCCATTTGTGTCAAATGTAACTTCTTGTTCAGTAGTGGATTATATACAGTTAGCTAAATGAATTAGAAAATAACTTAAATAAGATGCCAGTTATGTGGAATAAAATTATCTTCTTTCCTAGTAATGTCACAACGCAAACATTTTGGTTAATTTGCTCACAGTCCATTGTTTTGTGTGTACATTTATATTGGATAGATATTAATATTTGGAATGGAGCAGTTTAATTGGTTTCATTTTAATATATATTCCCTCTCCTCTCCGGTGTCTAGCCACAGAGAGAGAGGTACGTATGGGTTTTTATTATTTTTTTTTTAGTAAAATTTTTAACAGAATTTGGATTGATCAACAATATTGTTCATGTCGGTGTTTTATTGCCATTTTTTATTGTTAGCTGGCCACACACTAGACGTGGATTTGGGCAAAAATCGTTCTAGTGGATGGGCAGCTTAAAAAACACTCAAAAAACATTTAAACTGCATTGGCTAATTTTTCAAATAAATGCATTGTAAATAACAAAATTTTTTTTTTCCTACCAGGCATCTCGTCAATTGTGTGCTCTGAACTTTTTTGAACTGTTGTGAACTTTTACATCTTCAACTGTTCCTACCCTGACCCATATCCAGCGGGTCCAGAACCTCTGAGGTACAAACAGTAGTAGATAGAGAAAAGCTGGTGAGCAGTTGGTTCTGCCATATTCAACTACTGTTCTTTATTTATTAAAGTAGAACAACCTAGTTAATGCATGTGTCATGCACCATTCTTGAATCTTCTACTTAAAGAATGCCAACTTATTGGGTGTCACCTGGAGAAATCAATTGGATAGACTCATACTTCTGATAGTGGCAGTCGCAATGTCTGTGGTTGAGGTCCCATTTCTGGGCAGCAGGACCAAATGTTGCAATGCTGATCACCAGCTTCTTTTTCACCCTTGTGTTTTATTACCTAGCAACAGGACATTTATTATGAATTCTGAGTGAGTCGATGATTTTCAAGACACAAGGCATCTGTTATTTAAGAAACAAATGGACTCATACTCAGTGTTTGAACACAGTAATTTCTTCCATTGCTTTCCCTGTTAATTCCCTTGGCTATCCTGTATTGAATTCAAGTCTTCTTGCACACAACTGTTTCACCTGCAGAATTCTGGAATATACCTGAATGATTATAATCCTTTACTGCAACCAAAAACTCACCTGCCATTCATTTGTTAGTCTGCAGCATCCAGATCCTCTAATTCATCTGCACATTTGCTTCTTGCTTTACTATTACTCTCAGCTCTGGATCAAATCCAAAATTTCTAAGAGAATGTCCAATTTATAATATAAAAGACTACTGCATAAATACATTTATAATAATTTGTATTCTGTTCCCCAACAGTTACAATAACAGTAAAACTGTTATTATATTTACCTTATTAAAATTAAACAGCTACGTTAAACAGTAAGGGGAGGCAAATTTAAATGAAACAGAATTGAAGCTAAGATGCAGATTAGTTTACCGAAGGACAACAGTTTAAAATTAAGGGCTCCACTTGTACTATTGTGCTTGTGCTCCTATTGTGATCGCTGTGGTTGGTAATCGGCTTGCTGTGAACAAGGCTACACCAACCACAGCATTTAAGAAGACTTAACTGATCTGCGAGATTACAGTGTACAACAATGTTCCTCTGTGTCCCTGCGCATCAGCAATGCTGGAATAACCCACGTAGTTAGGTTTCTGCATACTTTAGTTGAGAGCCCCTACTCTTTAATTCCACTGTGTCTGCTGATGTATATGAGATGTAGATACAGTTTCCTGTATAAGACTGTTTTCTACATAGAAAGCACAGAATTTTGTGCACAGTTTACACTCACCATCAAAAACAAACGAATACCCACAAAAATGGACAAGGCATATCTGAAACTATATGGACTTTGAAACAGAAAGTATTTAATTGTGTGTGTATTTATATGCATTATAATTATCTGTCTCAGTGAGATTTTGTACGAGAATAGAAAGTGTGTTTTATATTATTGTATATTTAATATCTGTGTGACAGAAGGGGAGCGCTGGAAGCAGTGATCACTATTTATAAATTCTGTAACGCTGTCAAGAGTAAATTTGAGAGATAGAGGGTACCCCTCTACAAAGCACCTACAGCGGCACCACATTCCCTACATTATATATACTGTGCAACCAGGAACACTGCAGGAACACTCACCCAATATTGTCAACTAGTTTTCTTTAAACAAAACAGTGGCTGCTAAGTTGCCTTAAAATGCCACTAGCTTACCTGCAAAATCCCATGTAAGTCCTATGGCCATTCATACCCACTCCATTTCATATGGGTTTATTAAACACCCCTTTCCCTAAGAATGTTACATCTGTTTCTCTTCTTATTTGCATTTTCTACTAGTACTAAACGAAAGCCCTTCACCTTCAAACTGGCCAATTTCTCTCAAGTTGTTAACTCAGAAAACATCCTCTACATGTGCATACTTTAAATGCCCCTTTCCATAAAGTGTTTCAATATCTCATTACTAGAATAAATAAATGTTTTCTTTACTTTAAGTTCATTGTCTCAGTGCCATGATCCAACAAGCTCCAAGCCACTGCAGTCACAAAAATAGATACCTAATGTATCAAAGCATTGTTGGACTCCTACAGCATTGTAAATTACTTTTTATAGTGATTTTAAGAACAGATATGATCATAACTTTAGTTATTTAATCTGTCTTACTAACAATGCATTTATTTAAAAGCAGTACCAGTGGATTCAACTTCAATAGGAGTGAACTTGTGCGTTTCAATTCATATGCTGTTATAATTAATGACTCAGAGGCAACTGGACTATATCATATACATTTAAAGCTTTCAGGCTGTCCTTCCTGACCTCACTAACTTCCCATCCGCACTTTGTATTGACACTAATGGCTCCACTCCCCAAGAGAAATGGAAAAGAAATCCATTGTAGAACATATGATACTGTGCAAGCATGACTGGTGTACGGTATACATGCTTTTAGTTGATTTTGCCTACTGAATGATTGAGATATTCATATTTCTGACCTGTGCCAAGGGCAAGATGATTGGAAGTACTCGGGTTATGACATCTAATTGGGACTTACCCAAATACAAATGTATTTGAAAATCTTTGATGTGAAAGCAATCAGTGACGAGACTTCAATTGGGTATTGTGGACACGTATTTAATTCTCAGTGTTTAACTAAAGTTGTCACACATGTTATGAACATAAAAGTATGCTGTGAAATACATTCCATGTTACTTTGCTGATTTTTCTTGCAATCCATAATCACGGCACCTTTCCATAATACAGAATATGCCTTATAATAGAGCTCTTCATTCATTAATTGTCCTCTATATTCACCTGTTATAGGTGAATATAAAGTCCTGTTATGGTGAATTATTTGAGAATAAAGAGTCCTATATTACATCTAAATTATGGTACAACATGGGGAATGACCCCAAAATTCAGCCCTGCTTCTATTATATTCATTTACTCACTGATTAGGAATCTTCCTTACAAAACCAGGACATAACCCATTATCTTTTATACACCTGGGAGCTGATTCAGAGATTCTGGCGGCTGCAGTGCCCATGTAATTCAGAGATTCTGCCATATTGCCCCTCATCCCTGCGCAAAGCATAAAAGTGCAGAGGCTATGGATGCTGTATCTGGAGCCTCTGCTAAGGTGTCCTTGCAGCACTCGTAGCGGTCATAAAAGTCGGCAGTTACTGTCGGCTTTTATGACTGATTTAATAGTTAATAAAATTCAAATAGAGAGGCACGGAGGCGAGCTTTGCGCATGCGCAGACCAGCAAACAGTGGCCACCTCCGCTTTGAATCAGGTCCCAAACCACATACATGCTGGACCAATATAATACGTTCTCTTCCCCACCCATTCTGTCTGTTACCACCCAGTCATGTCTTATTGCTTGTTAAATTGTAAAGCGCTACGAAATCTGATGGCGCTATATAAAAACCTGTTAATAAATAAATAAATTCCCTGCTCCTGAATAATACTCCCTCTTTTGTGACTCATGTTTGTGTCCAATGAAGGATTAATGAAGGCATGGCCAAACATTACAACTCCTGAATGGATGTCCAGGAGTTCAGGACTGAGGATATGTGTGCATGCAAATAATGTTAAAGGATGTTTTTGTTGATTGTGTTAGCAGGACAGGGTGAGTCGTGTGGGATGACATGAGAAATAAAGACTTATTAAGAGAGGTAGGACAGAGCCTTTGTGAGTGAGAAATGCAGGAGTCATACTTGAGGCGTAGCAGGTAAAGTATTTACTATGAATTTAAAATACACACATTCTGTTTGCTGTGCCTAAAGACTGCCGGATATAGTCCTGAACATATCCACATGTTTCATTTCTAAAAATAGTTAGCTTTTTTTCCTATACATTTTCTATAGCTTTTGTATTGTGTTCGATGTTAGATGTTAGATAATTTAAAACATTTTAGTGGTTTGTCAGCCTTCAGCTCCTACCTATCTCAGAATTATATTTTAGTCCTTATCAAAGTTACAAATTTCCTGCAACTTCAACAACCTATTTTATCTCACCTCTTGATAGGTGTGGTTTTGTATATAGATTAGTGGAAGACTTCTATATGCTTATTAGATACCTTTAGAGCTGCCATCAGGGAAGGATTCCCAGGACTTTTGTCCTGGTCCAGAGAGAAAGAGTGGGTCTGACACCATCATTCACCTAAGCTCTCCAGAAGCAGGTATGGGTGGTAGGTGACAGATGAGTTACTGTAACCAGTCACCTATTGCCTATACCTTTAGAGAACTTCTTAAAAGAAAGACTTCTCTTTGCATCAACCATCAACATAGGAAGAAACTGGGCATCTGTCCTAAAGCCTTCTACATAACATTTGGACTTGCAGAAAGATAACTTTCTTTTGGGACAAGATCATTTCCTATGTGACCTCCATACTGAGAATCAGTCATGAAGTCCCCATTCCACTTGCCATTAGTGATTTTTATGTATGGTCTTCTGAACTGTCTGAGTTAGCGTCTATATCTAATAAACCCTGGATGACGATCACAGTTAATATAGTGCACAAAAGCTATCCTTCACCTTCATTTCTTCCTACTTCCCCATATTCACGGAAGTTAAAGAAGGGCATAATGACATTATGTACATAGATAGACATGATACATTTCCATATTTGAGGAAGATGTACAGTTGTTTGTAGATAAATGGCAGATTTATCTTGCTAGGTCGGGTGGTGGAACAAGAAATCTTGCGTGATTTCCATATGACCTCTTGGTATCTGTGTTGTCACTGAGGTCACTGCTTCTTATTCCCACCTTCTTGTCGCCTGTCCTTGCTACTGCCAGGTTGATTTGAAGCATTAGCTTATGTTACAGTATACTGTGCCAATGTCCTTTGTGTCACCCTGGACACAACATTGTTTACTGTTTTACATTTGATTCCTCATGACATATGTTAGCTGATTTGTTTTCACTAAAGCAGTCCAACCCGCTGAAAGCTACACAAATCTGAATATGATAATAAGCGGTTACATGTAGTTTTAAAATAAGCAATTTTACTTTAAATATACTTTTGTATGTCACAATACAGCATTTAGAATGATACTGAAATACTGAAAAACATACTGGGTAAAAAAAACTAATCAAACCATTCATGGGAGTTATATTGGTTTAAAGGACAAAAATGGTTAAAGGAGTCATGAAAAAGATTAACTGGGCTGTTTTTCCTTAATTGTTAGTTTGCCAAGTGCACAAATGATCCCAATATGGAATTTTCTTTTTTTACTATACCTGTGCAGTTCATTAAGGTCACCATGGCTGCCAGTCACTTTTAAGTAAATGGTTAATAAGACATTTATTAAATCCTCTTTTGGTCTGTGGGAAAAGTGCCACAATGAAGCATAAGAGGAAATCTTCCATCCAGCATGCATTAGTAAAGCCCAACCATCACACAAACAAAGTTCAGATATATAGAAGCACTGAGTCTCCACATACTGATGCTGTAAAACAACCATTTAATAAGCCATTAAAATGCCATTGATATGGACACATAAAAAACCCAATGAAAAGAAAGACTATTCAAATAATTAAAATCTTATGTCTTGGACCAACAAGCAATCTTTAAGTGGATTGTTTCCCTGCTAAAATCAGTCTGCATATAAATCTGATAATCCAGAGATATAACAAGGTTATAAATTTAACACTGCTATTACTTTGTTTGAATGTGTGAGTTAGGTGGTTAGCTTGTTTTATTTAATTGATGTGTGTGTGTATCATCTGTTCAATAGATGCTAAAGTAAGTTGCCAGCATTAGTATTTGATATCTTTTTAATATTTTTTTTATGCTTTTACATTTTTTCAGTATATTTATTTGAAATTTCTGTTGAAAACACAGAAACAAACTACTACTGATTTTTATAAATGACTCTACTTGTCAACATTTGTAATGACAGAAATCATCATGAGATTCCAAATAGTTTGTGTGCGATTTGAATAATGATAAGGAAGATTGCTTCATGGTAATCAGTAAATTTATTTAATTGTTTAAATAGTGTATTATTTTCTTTACATTAGCTTTAAATTATCTTCTGACTCCAATTCATTTTCTATTACCATATATTCCAGTTAACATGGGTACAGTGCAAAATCTGGATGCTGACTTAGCATGTTCTCACTGAATTTTTTACCATACTTCCCCTCTCTCACATAGCAGAAGGGCTTTTAACTTCCCACCGCACTGCCCTACTGCCATAAATGGTCCCGGTTGTCGGAAATAGAGGATCCAGATCTGATTGACACAGTGATTGGCATCTCCCAGGCGACACTTATCTCAGGTGTTTAGTGCTCTGTGTAAAATGTTCTGCAGACATGTCTGTTTCCCAACAGGACAATAATAACAAACAACACTAGATCACAATCTCTCCCTACCTCTCCTTCCAAATCCTAAAACCTGGCACCTAACGGATGAGGAACGATATACAAAACAAGTATGAAATCGGTGCTAGATTAGCCAAAAACTATGCAATTTCAAACCAAAATGAAGCGAGTTGATTTCAAAGCTCCAAACCAAGTCAAGTGACATGGAGGACGATTTGAAATTGACACATGAAATCAAGAAATAGTATATAGTCATATGCAATTTCAAATCCTACACCAAATTGACCTTTAGTAAATTCCCCCCTATGTCACACAGCTTTCAGTAAAGGCTGGGTTAAGTTTAGATAGAGTCCTGATGCCAATGAGGGCAGATCTATCAGAGGTCTATATCCAGTAAAATGAGTTTTCTATATTTTGTTACTTTGTAATGTTTGTTCATTTTGTATGAATTAATAATAGTAAACTATATACCTGTCACTGGTTATTGGCACATTAGTCATGAGGTGTTAAAAAAAGTATATGAACATAAAATATAGAAAATGCTGTTCAAGTCAAAATGACAACAAAAATGGTGGGTATACCACAATATGCAGTTATGTGCATGAAATACAGGATGAACATCGATTTCCATACATGGATTTTACATTGCTCTGTATATTTATGCATAAATAAAATAAAACTAAAGTTAATCTATTAATATAATATATTTAAACATTCAGTCCTCTGTCGAGTTGTGGCAAAAACTTTACGGTACATACTCGAGTATAAGCCTAGTTTTTCAGCCCCAAAAAATGTGATGAAAAAGCTCCCCCTTAGCTTATACTCGGGTCAAGACTTCATTCAGCAGGATTCCTCACAAATCTAATGCTAGCTCCAGCTAGTGTTATCTGTTAGAAGACGATCATAGCTGCAGCAGCGTCTGGACTCCCCTCCTCTCCCATGTTACTCCCACCCTTGGGAGGAAGAATTAAGGAAAGACTTCAGTGTAGTAACCTGCTGCACTATCAGTAGCTGTGTATATGTATGTGATTGAGAACTGTCTGATGTAAAAGCTGCTGTTATGCAAAAGATCCTGTGACTTGCTGGTAACTGCTACACATGTGACAGCCTTCAGCAGGATATACAGGGGGAGTGAGGAAACTAAAGTCCAAACACCCCCCCTGTATACCCTGCTGAATGCTGTTACATGTGTAGCAGTTACCTGCAAGTCATAGGATCATTCATATAACAGCAGCTTTTACATCTGACAGTTCTTATACATATACATAGTTCCCCCCTCTCACTACACTGAAGTCCTCCCAAGGGTGGGAGGGAATGAGGGACTTCAGTGAAAAAAGACACAAGGCCCCATAGGGCTGCAGTGTGATAAACTGCAGGCACGGGCAGCATGCAAGGTGACAGGCAATCAAGGGGTTAAGGGGTTGGGGGAG
>JABWIB010002600.1:40675-52682 GCA_016617825.1 Platyplectrum ornatum | reverse complement strand
ACACTTATTTGTGTTTGCATTTTAACCAGTCCCACTTGCATGAACAGCCAGACACAAACAAATTCCAATTTAAGTAAACATGACTATGGAAGTCTGGATCAATATGCTTAGTGCTCAGTCAGAGATGTCATTGGACTTGATCCAGACTTACGTACTATTGAAGCTNCAAACCCACACACTCGTAAGTTTAATAGTACGCAAGTCTGGATCCAGTCCATTTCTCTTATGAGGTAGCATGGATATGCACACATGCTGTGGATTTGATGAGTTATTTACATTTTCTGGCATATAAAGACATATAGGACATGATGGTATTATTCAATTCACATTACTATAGCAGTTTAACATAATAGTTATCTTTAATGTATGTGTGGGCATAAAATCATGGGGACAATATTATGTTCATTACACAAAGCTAAAATTACAGCCATTCTCCACCATTCAGACATTGTCCATGACATATGTATGTAGTGATAATAACTGTGCCATATGTGATTGTTTGATGAAATGCCTAAGGTTGAGTCATTGCTGCTGGAACTCTCCACCTAGACTGCAAACATANGAGAGCTGTCAGCGATGGCATTTCTGAGTGTGTAGCAGTAGTGTAACACTCAGCTTAGGAGTTACACCTGTTTAAAGAAGATAAAAGGAAAGTCCCATCGCCCACATACCTCAGTCTTAGTCTCAANCTGCTGACTGTTAGTTCTGTTTACTGTGTCCATACAGATCACAGTTTGTCTTTATTGCCTTTGCATTAGAAAAGCAGCAACATGTATTTACTGGCAATTAACACCGAAAGCAAATAAGAGGCTTCGGAAGGCTTGTATGAGAGCTTTATTAGTAGTTGAATGAACTTGTCTCTGGTGTGAAAGAAGGTCTAATGGATTGCTAGTGTTTGTATGACTGGAAGGTGTTTGTGCATCCACATAGATTATCACTTTCGTTTGATATTTCTCTAGGAAAAAGTATTGTTTTGTCTTAGTTCCCTAAATGAAATAAACTTTATATCTCAGGTCTGTCTGATTAAACTGGATATCCCTTGGCTTTTAAAAGGTGTTATTTAAAAATTGTGTATTCACTTTAATGCAGGTAATAAAGAGTTTATGGTGCCCAACTGGGTATACATATAAGTAGTGAGCTTTTGCCTCCTTGCTAGGTTCATGAGTTTGAATAATGGAAGCTCATATATCCTAAAGGAAATGTTT
Organism: Platyplectrum ornatum; assembly: GCA_016617825.1. Taxonomy (NCBI): domain Eukaryota; kingdom Metazoa; phylum Chordata; class Amphibia; order Anura; family Limnodynastidae; genus Platyplectrum; species Platyplectrum ornatum. The sequence continues at coordinate 51,477 of JABWIB010002600.1, read as the reverse complement.
AGAGTTTTGTGAGAGTTCATGCACAAACCTGGATCCTCAATATCTAGACTTCCCCGTCTGGAAGCCATGGAGTATAAGGGGCGGGTGTGATATAATACCCCAGAATAGAGGGAATCAGTTGTAAAATAACAGCTGGGTTATGCACAAACCTGAGGACCCGATGTGTCACCTTCCCTTGTCTGTGCAGTAGTTTGGATGCTTAAGACAGGGATACATCAAAATAATATAGATTTCCACATTCATCATTTCCTGCAGTTATTACCACCACTTTCTCTGTTCCAATCAACCTTAGTCCACATGGAAAGCACTTGAGTTAGATCCCTGATGCATCTGGAAATGCTACCTACATATACATATAAACCCTGATCGTATGCATTTTTGAGATCTATTAATGCATACCTATGGTATTCTTTTGTGCATGAATGGCAAGCTCCTGGATTGTTTGGTTTTGTTTTTTTTACTAGCTATGGAGCAGCTCCTTCATGCTCCAGTTTTCCCTCATTTCAGTGTCGATCCCCAATCATTCAAGATGATCATTTCCCCTCTACATTGGATAGTAACATGAAATATGCACATACTGCATGTCTCATGGGAAAGCATTACTATAACATATTTCTTTTATATATATGTATATATTTACCCTAATTGTTCTATGTATTTTCTTTGTAGTGAGACCAGAGAACAGCTGTGGAACTTATATGAAGAAATCCAGGGAGTCTCTGTACCTGGCCTGCTTGAGCAATATGAAAAGCTGATTGAGAATATGTCTTATGACTTCCGTTCACAGCGGCTTAACATGGAAAAGTTGGAGTCTGTCTTGAAGAGGTTGGTGCTGGGAAACGTATAGATAACAATCAAACGGTTTCCTTTTCTCTTTCATGCTTAGTAACCATGGTAGTCACAATGCGGGGGGACACCTGATGCTGTGGGACTTGTTTTCGGATAGAAGCATTATGCAGCACTGCATGGGTGCAGATTCACTTTTAATCTCTCTTTTATTTGATTAGCCCCAGAAAGGATGTTTAAGTACTCTTTCTGTTTCGGCTTTAAATTTTCATTCTGCTCTGTGATTTTGGCTAAGAGATTTTCTCAATAAAACAAAGAATTTTTTTTAGACACTTAATACAATTTGGGAACTGTTATAACCATATTAGCTACTTTACTGTGATGGTTCAGTTTGCCGGTGTCTTGTGTATCATCTTTGTGATTAAACAGAGAAATTATAGTGGCTACATTTCCTTTAATCCATGAAGGCAGGAAGAGATTTATTTATAAACAAGCTTTCAGTGACATGGTATTATATAGTACTATACATTTATCCAATCTAGAAGATATTGGATTTAATACAGTGGTTGAATTGGCAATTTAGAAGTGGGGGTATGGACATTCAGAAGTGACGGTATGAAATAAGTTAATATAATGGATGTCAATGGAGAGTTTTAGTATTTCAATTACATTAGTGGAAGAAGTGCCGGTATGGCATACCCCCGTATACACCCCCACTTCGAGCCCTGATTTAATACATAATGAGAAATGCTCACCATCACGCGCAGTAATAACAAGGCTGTATGGTATGTGTGATCTGTCACACAGCAGTGTTAGCAGAACTGAGACTTCTGTTAGTCTGGAAAGAGTAAAGCTGGCCATACACTATCGGATAAATTGTTCCAACATGAAAATCAGTGTAACCTCTGCATGCGATATAGACATGGGGGGTAATTTATATTCTGGGTGTCAGTAAGGAGAGCATTGCAGTAAATAATGCAGATGGTTAGAGCATGAATTGGAGATTCTGGTGCACCTCATGTGAAATATTCTTCTGGAAACGTGTTTAGATATATGTAAAAAAAAAAAAAATTGTAAAAAAAAATGTAACACCTAGGCAGCAAGCTTTATGAGTAGGGTTATGTTTGTAAAGAAGACGTTTGGGGGAGTAGATGCCAGCTGAAATGACAGAGACATTCAGATACAGAGGACAGTTGGTGAGAGATCAGGTCATAAAGTAGTAATTTTTTATGATACCTTTTGAGGTGTGCAATGCAAGTTATATTCAAATCTCTTCTAGAACTGAGGAGAATACAGCCATGCAGATGATGGAGTTGGAAGAAGACTTGCAGCATCATTTGGCTAAAATGGAAGGTCAAATACGCATTGAGGTAAGACACAAACAGAAAACACCCAGACAGGTGCTCCTCTCTTCCTCTATACAGTGATCAAATGAACAATTAGTGTGTTTTATACAGTGTATGCTTAGCAACATAAGTCATATTTTCTCAATGATATCTTGACAGATTTATGCAATGCCAGACATTGGACTACATAATATGTAGTAGACAATCATGTTCACTCAATAGGTGTATATGATTGTCTACTAATAACATATGAATCACATATTCTAGGGTGACAGTCCTACAATATACCAAGTATATTATCTTGCCTCCTACATCCCTCACTCAGCTTTCTATACTCTACTTATTCCACTTGCATAACTGCTAAAATTGAATATACCTATCAGGACATCGCTTCCCCTTAATTACTTCTCAAGAACATCCACTACATCTGTACTCCCTGGGAGTAAAATATGAATTCTTCTATCCCCATCATCTACACCTAGCAGGTGTTCAACCTATTACCTGTAACTCTGTTTAAAAAGGTCAGATGCCTAGAATTAATCCTTGACTCCCACTACTACCCATAGAGGGCACAGATGTAATGCTGACCATACATGAGTCTGCTGCAGGCAAGATTTATATACATCGATGCTGATTTAATGTACATTGCATGTGCATTTATCAATTGTGATGTATTGGAGAGATACATTTAACTGGTGTATGGCTACTATTAGAGTGTGTTTCTTTCTCCTGTCTCAAATACACCCTCAAGCTCATATTATACACCACCACATCTGTTCTTGTGTGCTTAGCTCATTTGCCTATGGCAACCCAATCTGCTAAAATGTTTATTTTCTTAATTAAAATTTTAATGCTAAATGAGAGAAATATTCTCCAGAGGAAATGATGACTGAAAGAAATAGAACAAGGTAAATGTGTGCTGCAGTTATAACTGTTACTGGTTTACTTATACATTAGTAACATCCTGATTACTCACAGCAGACGTTGGTTTTCATACATGCACCTGATAAATTCTGAAGCCAATGTGTTTATATGCCTGTTATTCACCTGAATGTCTACATTTTGTCACAGGAACAGCAGAGACTCGAAGTTGCTATTCAGGAGTTGCAAAGAAAACATGAGATGGAGGTATCGGACCTGCAGGCCAGGATTGACAGGATAACAAGGGTAAAGATTCCCATTTATCTTTTTGTTAATATTGTTAGTATGTAGTATGTTTGTGTCTTCTATAAACACTGCTTCTAGTTGGAAAAAGAGCAACAACTACATGTTGTAGTGTTACACCTCATTAAGAATGCTGTGAAATGAGTGTTCTCTTTTCACACTAATTCAGTATTTCCACTGTAGTTGATGGTATGTTACAGATAACACTGGATGCTGGGAAGTGGAATCATCTTACTTTAAACATGAATGATTTTTGATCTCTAGTCCATCATTCATACAAAATCACATGGTATCAAAAGTTGGTAATACACAGTAAAAGATAATCAGGGGCTCAGATTATGAACTAATGGGCCTTATTATTGCAAAGCGTAAAGCTGGACTGGACACAAACATTTATCAACAGGATACTAAGACAACTACCCTATTGGCTGGCTGCAAAAATCAAAACCCCCAAAAGAAAAAATAAAGTTTATAAATACAAAGACAGAGAGAGGACACAGCACTGCAGCTCACAGACTGCATGAAAAGCCAGAGAATACTAACTATACATGCCATTAAACTCCAGGCACCCTTAAAAAAAACCAAACTTTTTTCATTACCACAGAATGTGAATAAGGGCCTTGGACTAAATTATTGTAAGGCATGCAAAGAAGTCCAAATATGCTCACACCCAGTAACTGGGTCCTTAAGACTTCTGAACAGTTTGGCCCAATACATGTCAGGAGGCATTGGTAAATATAGGCCCAAGGCTGTAAGCAGAAATCCCTAGTCTTCCAGCCCAAGCCTCTAGATCCAGAGTCTGGTGCTGAAAGTTTTTGCGATAGTGGGGAGGAACAGGTGGTATGTGTGCCTGGTGGGAGAGTGGAATTTTGTAAATTGTACAGTAAGGGCTTGGATCCTCATTTGCACTAGCCCCAATTTTATGCGGGGCTGGTGCTTGCATGTTAAGGCAGCGATCTGCTGTTGGAACTCGTACATGTGAGTAGAGCTGTCTCCCCTTGCACACACAGGTGTTATGATCACATGGCGATCTGTCAGGCCAGATGAGTTCTTGATCCAGTCCATTCAGTTGATCTATTTTAGAAATGCTCTGTTTACACTGGAAAGAAAGTAATTGATAGTGTAATTAATCACACTTTGCTGGAGTCCCATCAACTGCTTAGTTAATATGGTTAATATGTACACTAATATATATTTTTTGGACTGAAATACATTCCTTGGGTGTAAGGTAAAGGGAAGTAATTTACCATGTACTAAACAAAAAAGGCAAGGCACTATTTACCCACAATCCTTAGCAGCAATAGCTGTACTGTAAATTGTATAATGTGGCTAGACCGGTTTTTGTTGTCCAAGTGAATATAAAATCGTCTGTTTGTTCATCTCTTCAGATCATGCCTGGGATGTCGAGAGTCTTAAGCTGCTTTAACGTCTAAGGAATTGTTTTAAAAAAAAAAAAAAAACCTTTAAAGCAGGAAACCTAATGAGTGTTTATTGGTGCAGTTGCATGGTGTCTATACTTTCTTTTTACTGCGGAAAATAAAAGTGGAGCTGTTGTCCATAGCAACCAAACTGGTTCTATCTGCCATTCTCTAATATGTATTAGGAAGGTGAAAGCTAGTATCGGATTGGTTGCAATGGGCAACAGCTTAAATTTTCTGCAGTTTATTAAATCTTGTCCTTTGTGTTCTTTAACCTGCTGTAGCTCGACCATTAATCGGAATTGTTTGTGCAACACATTTTTTCAAAATTCATAATCAATTATTGTATTGCAATAAGTTCATGACAAATGTAAGGATCCAGCCACCAAACCAGTAATACAAAACAGCAATTTATATATCATTTTCTCAGCTCATTAGACCAGTCACTCAACCCAACCAATCGATGTTTGCTTAATAAAATGGTCCCACTTAACTTTGGCCAAACTGGATCAAACCAGATTTTATTGACAATATCTCACAAATTAACTATTAACAAAATAAAAAAAAGTTTATATATATATATATATATATATATATATATATTCTATAATACTAAATAAATCTAATTGATATCTATTTACAATAGTAAAATAGATGGGTTTGAGTATAAACCTTTTTTTCAATGAAAACTTTTTGTATCCACAACCAAACCAGGTACCTGGAAAACACATACTATATAGTTAGATGTTTTATTATGTTCAGTGTATTAAACATAGTTAAGAATAGCAGTGTAAATAACCATCTGCTTTTTTATTTTTTTAAGCAAAAGGATGAGCATAAGGCGCAAGAAACCAAAGAAGAAAGTACCAAACTGAAAAACCAAATATTTGACCTTTCCAAGGTAACTGATTGAACACGTATTTGCACTGACATAACTAAAAATTGGTTGATGAAATGTTGGGTGCCTGGATTTTAGAAGTTTATTTCTCCTATGGTTAGTGGAAATGTTCATATTTTGGCCCTACTTCCAGGGTCCTCCTGTCAGCTTAAACCTAATATTTAAAAAACAGAACTCATAATATAGCCACCTTCTAATAAATGCTGTCCAACTGGCATCTCTATCTCTGTTGACAATGCTAAAATAATTTCTAATCATAAAGCGCTGTCTAGGTGTTACTTGACTCTAAACCGGCCATCTGTTACTAATCTAAAAAAATGCATAAATACCTCATACAAGACACAGCAAAAAATCAAATTCATGCACTAATCATTTCCTGCATTACTTATTTCCTCATTATATTGGTTCATGATGTTAATTTGGGGGTTATAAAGGGCTGAAAGGTCCCCTTTAACCCTTTGGACATTGCATTATTAGTTCATCATGACAACTGGCAATCTTATGTGACAAATTAATGTGAAGTTGTAACTGGTTCAGTGCAGCAGTTGCGGGCCTCCAATAGCCTACTTCACACATTTATCACAGTGACACCCTCCAGTCCCATAGTGCCTGGTCTACAGTGAACAATGGTCTCTCTGAGGAAGTTGCGACCCCATGCAGATGTGGATGTGACCCACTCCGGGTTCCCGACCCACATTTTGAGAACCATGGCTTTATGCAAAACAGTTTTCTAAAACAGGACCATTTTGTCATTCGCTACATTGTATTTTAAAGAATCAAAAATAAAATCATATTGCTATCCTACAAAGCACCAGGACTGCACCCCTATATAGCGTATGCATTGCGTATCTCAAAATATATCCCAGATCATTCTATCAGTTCTTCAGCATCTACAACTCCTCTACACTAAACAAATTCCCTCATTCCCGGTTACAGAGATGCTCACAAAGTTCTTTAATCAACAACAAAAACTTGCTATCCAGTTTTTCTACAAGATTAAAGAAACTTGAACATTTTCTTTGCATATTAAATTGACCCTCAAACATGCTACTAAAACTGATGAGTAAATGGATTACAAAGAGAGCTCAACATTTTCACCATATAATCTTGCTGGTCCGTAGTATAGTGTGATATTTAGCTACTGCCTCACTTCAACCCATGTCTGTTACCGCTACTTATAATATTATTATTATTATTATTTTTATTACAAAAACATTTAAAAAATGTGTCTTTTAGTTAAGTATACCCCTTAGTATTTAAAAGTAAATGACTGACCTTTAACTAGTAATACTGACATATTTAGGTGTAAATAATTTAACAAGAATTGTTCGGTTTATGTTTTCATGGCTCCACCAGTTAAGTATGCCTTTATGTTTACTTTCTAGAATTATATAATCTTTATATTATATATGTGGTTATGCAGTGCAGGTGTTCATCTTTCATTGCTCATTCACAGAACCGAAGCTTTACAGATGTACAGATTTTTTTGCAATCCCAGAGTTTCATATATGGGGCAAATTAATTGTGATGAGAATTTCTGGTACAATATCCATGAAGGGATTTCACAAGATGTAACTTCAATGACTTGCAGTTATGACTAATGTAAAGCATCAGCTTGTCATGACCAGTCAAATATACCATGTGTGACAGACTCCCTATGTTTAATCAGGTCATGCATCAGTACTGTGTATTATTTGCGTTTTCCTTCACACATTGAGCTTGTATGCTCTGTAAACAGATTCTTTTACATTTATGTAAATACATCCTGTGGTGTATTTACATAAATAAAAGTGTATATACTGCAAATCAGAGGACCCAGGACCCCATGATTTGCGCAGCAAGGAGGTTTCTGTAAGACATCATGAACTGTGCAACTACACTGCTTTAATGTAGTAAGTAGGGGAATAAGTACTTAATGGGGAAAAAATCTCGTTGGATAGACACATGACTGGCTTGACAGAGACACACACAAGGGAATATTGGATGACTGTATAGATGCACTAGAAGGGGCAAAAGTGTAAGGAAAGGAACAAGGTGATGAAAGGCAACAGTGTAGGAACAGTGTGATAAATCTAACATTTTAATGGTATTGACCGTTCACGTTTTTATTCCTGTGAATATAGGTAGAGTAGGGGCCCCTGTACACTGTTTTGCCAGGGCCTACAATGTTGTTAAGACAGCCCTAATGCCATAATGCCATTGATGTAATTAGGAAGTTATAAACCCCATATAAAATGCTATTTTCTATGTTGCCATATTGCCGCTATTTTTTGTCCATACCATACCTCCACTTCTTAATTCCACTTCGACCATTGCTTTAAGTAAAAACCACTGCTATCCTGTTCTATTGGTTTTTTTACTTGCTGTTAAATATGCTTTGTAACTTTCACTTTTAATGTTTTAATTTTAAAATTTGTTGTAAAACCTTTTACTCTTTCAAAGACCTCTTCAGTAAATAATACCCCATAACCGATACAAAGAGCAGTAAATCCTTTTTTGAGGCCGTTGTCTTTGGACATTTGTCAGCAGTTGGGGTTTTTTTTTTGTCTACATTAAAGCCTTGACTTGACATTTGTGTTTCTTTTGAAGGAAAATGAACACTTGAAACAGCACATACTAGAGACACAAACCAGCATCTCATTACTACAGACTGAACTGGACAAATTGAAGAATGATTATGCTGATCAGCTGATGCACCATGCAAGGTAAATGAGTCTTTGGAATATCCTAAGCTCTCCATTGTTTGCATCCTGGACCGTGATTAACCACAAAAACTATGCAGCAATCTAAAACAACTAACTTATTTCATAAATTCATTTCAAATTACAAAGTAAAAGCATATTTTTTATTTTCTTCATATTTGAAGCAATGTAATAGATATTTGAGTCCCTACATTGGGAGTTACATCACTCTAAAAACTTGTAGTGATATAGAGTGATAAAGCTGCACATATGTTATGCAAAGGAGAAGGGGGAACAAAAGCAGCAAAGCGAAGACAATGTTGCTGTTATCCTGGCTATGGTGAAGATATTTTGTAATGTGTTTCCATGTAGATGCAAGAACTGCTTTAATAAATATTTATCTGTAGAGGACAGACTAAATGCTGAACGGCTAGTTTATTTCATTACTTATTTAATTTGTTTTAACTATTACTAAGTGAGTGCTATAGTTTTGCCTCTACAACATCATGAAAGTTCTGGTTGACATTTTATTTAAGTTATAGTTGTAAATGAATATATATATATTTATTTTAAATTATTTTCTCACCATAACTTTAAGTTTTTTAACTGTGTGTGAATTTGTATAATTCTAGAGAGAAAGAGTTGCTGAAGACTATGATTGATGAGACTCAAGGATACACCAGTCAAATTCAGATCCTTAAGTGGGTACAACACATTGTGACTTTTGTCTTTTTAATGAGATATTTTTTAAGAAATTAAAATGTTTAACGTATGTAAATAAACTATAAGCTACATGTATCCTTATATCATCATTGATTCAATTGGCACAGCAAATTTAACTTTATTGTAGTTTTATCATTTACAGATTTTGACTTTTGATGCCAAACAATGCTTTACACTCTCTGATCTTGCACTTGCAGTGAGGCCAACAAGTCCCTGTATGACAGTAATGACAGTATGCGATCAGCCCTTACAAACATTGCAAATGAAAGAAAACTGGTAAGTAACAGACACTACCTCCAGACAAACAGTGTGTTATGTGTATAAGTAGATATAGATAGAGAAAGGTGACTTCGTTCTTGTGGAATATTGGCACCGGCAAACGGGGTGGTTTTCCCTAGAGACAATGTCGTTCTCATGGTGGCCATAGGGAATACAGAAATACCTGTAAAAAAAAAAATAGACAAATCAAATTAAAATATACTCCCTGTCCAGATGTCTTCGCTGGGCATAGGGGTGGTGCTCCTTCTCCCTATGCGCCGGCATCTCCGTCGTGCACGAAGAGGACACTGTATAAGCGTGACAGCATCATGCATATACAGCGTCCTCTCCGGCTGCACTGGACGTACCGGAGCATAGGGAGAAGGAGTTGTGGACCACTCCTGCGCCCAGCAAAGACATCTGTACAGTAAGTATATTTTTATTTCATTTGTCTCTATTATTTACAGGGTTTTCTCCTTATTTTTTGTAAAATAAACATCGGTGGTCAATCAGAAAAATCTGTTTGATCACAGATGTCGTTTGTTTACATTTTTCTGCGTTTTGTCGCGTTGGGGGGTTTGTTTTATGTGGCCTTCCACGGACCGATTTTTTGGGGGTTTTTTTTTTCTCCCCAAACCCACGAATATCGTGGGTTTTGAGTAAAATTCGGCCTGTGAATGGCCACCTTAGGAGATTAGAGAGAAAATACTCAAGATCATTTGGTCTCATTTTAAAGGCATGATATGGCGCGAAATAGGAGCTCTGTTTTTTAAGAAATCAGATCACCTTATAATAGATAAGTTCTTTACCAGGTGGGGCACATATTTACATATATGTGTAGGTAATATTTCAGCATTGTCTTATACAGACAGAATTTCCAAAAAGTATAATAACAGGTGGGGCACATATTTGAAGATATGTGTAGTTAATATTTCAGTATTTTCTTTTCTTTGTAGAATCATGTATTACTTGTTAGACAGAATTGTGCTGGGGTATTTGTTTGGTTTGTTTATGGATTCTGCTTGTAATAAGTGTGATGCTAAATGTTCCTCGTCTTTTTGGTTACAAGCATTAGACAGTCTAAGTGATTACATGTAGTGTTTATTAAAAGAACATTTGATTTCCATTGCTATGATAAAAATATATCTCTCCAACCATTAACCATTAAGGTTACAGCCTTGTTAGCTTACAGATAGGAATAGCAATGCTTTGTGGGATTAAACAACTTCACATCAAAGGGATCATACATTAGTAGTTGCCATTTATAAACACATCATGGTTTTGTCTGTAGTTTAGCTGGCCATACACTATAAGATAAATTGTTCCAATCAGTGGTCGAAGTGGAAATTTAGAAGTGGCGGTATGGACATACAGANGTGGGGGTATGGAAACNCAGAATATAATGGAAGTCAATGGAGATTTGTAGTTTTTTCATTACATCAGTGGAAGAAGTGCCGGTATGGCATACCCCCGTATACACCCCCACTTCCAGCCCTGGTTCCAATCATAATATTTTTCAAGAGTGGGT